>JAZKJV010000206.1:1107451-1270858 GCA_037367405.1 Ottelia alismoides | reverse complement strand
TGCTTAAAATATCCTTACTCCAAACCTTTTTGGAAGAGGAGACAACTTATGCCTCCTCTTCGTGGGAGGTATTACTAAATATGTGGACTCTTGTTTTGAGAAAACCATTCCGATGACACAAGTCTTGAAAATTATTGACCATGGACGGTCGCAAACATTTTATTTTGTTTATGTACTATATTTAAATCATCTTTTGAAGACACAACTTTGATTTTAGCTGATGACGCCTAAACAAGAGGTGGTTCCCTATTGATTTATTCACAGAAACAAGATGCTCCGCATCTCTTCAACAGGAGGCACTCATTGCTACCACACAATAAAATCTAAAGACAAAGCTGTCGCTTAACGAGGCGGCTTACCTACAGTACATAACAAAATAAAATGTTTGCAATCACTCAATAGGTTCGAGACTTGCCACCTGATGAATTTTCCTCTACTTGTTTTTCCCATGATGAAGGCTCCTCTTGATCCCTCCTTTCACTCTTACTTGCATCATCATATATTTCCATCCTTCAACTGTAAAGTGGTGAAATGATATATGGTTTTCAAAGGCAGCAACCAAACGCTCTTGCTATCTTTATCCATGTGGTAATAAACAAGTTACCTTCGAGGGATCATTTAGCAAAGGTTGGGATTTGCATTAACCAAAGATGCCTCTTTAAGTGGAAAGAAAGGGGCCTTAAATGGACAGACTCATGCAAGAACATCATACAAAGAACATATGGCTACATTATGCGGGATACCAACATCCTCCTCATAAGTTCAGAACTTCCAACCAACTGATTGCAAAGCATCAACTCTTTTTAGTTCTCTCTTTTTCACTAAAGTTGTATACACTTACACTTGAGTTGATGCATTTGCTTGGCCCAAATTTATCACTATTCTTTGTTGACAAAAGATGCGATGAGGATTACTGGTTGCCCATTTTGTGCAGTTGAATAGAAAAAAAAACACAACCTTTAAGAAAAAAACAGTACAACCGAATAGCACCGCAACATGTCCAGAGACGACTACAAATGCAGCTGCAAGACATCACACTTTTTGCTTGTGCAAAGTAAATACCTCAACATAATATACATTATAACCATTGTGGACACATTACAATTTTGGGCAAGCTGCCAAGAGTATTGGTAAAAATACTCCTTTATCAACATTACAATTTACCATCTCAACAATGAACCTCACGACTCAGATTCTGCCCACCACCAGGAATGTAAAAACAGGGGCAACTGTTGATAAAAAAAATCCAGGCCTCCAATCAACGTGGCCAACTTATAACCTGTATACATGATGCTCAATGCCGAACTATACATCTCAAGTATATGAGAGTTACAAGAGAAAAGCATTTTCCACGTCCATAATCGACAAGACCATGTACAACCTCCACTTCCACAAGTCAAATGCATGTTTCTAATTTAGATCCAAGCAACTTCAATGTCGAGGCTAATGTAGAAACAAATACGTTCCCATCGATACTGTAGGGAGGCCGATTTGCTACACGAGAAAAGAAAGCATGAGATAACTGCGAATAAAGCATGCTACTGAATGTACTTGTGCAGTAAAAATATAACGTCAAAACACATCATAAAAATGAACGCATTGTCCACAGTTTGCCCATAACTTGAAGAGGACGAGCTTGCCCAGAACTTTCCAAGGTTCGATAAAGCCATGAATTCCAAGTTAACAAACCATTAGATTCAACTGGTGACTATGCAATTCATTACTGGATTTTGAAGGGCCTAGAAGCTCTCAGGAAAAAACCAGGGAAAAGCAAATTTTTTGGTCAGAGTTAACAAAAACAGAACTCCAAGAGTATAGAATCATGCTCATGAGCAACAGTGCATAGATGGTATGATCCTTGCATTTTCCAACGAAGGGTGGGATCAGACTCTCATACCCTCACTGATGACAATGGGATGATCAACTGAACCATTGCTGAAGCTTCTGCATAGTTCCATTATAGCTGGGTTGCAAAGCTGGTTTGACCAGTCCTAAACATCATATAGTCAATCCCCTTGCATCTAAGGTATGCTAAGATCTACAAAGCCTAGCTTTGGCCTTTATCTCCACTGCCTTAATAGTTTTGCATGCGGTGGATGGTGAATGTCAATTGCTACAATAGATGCGCAAATACTATCCATGGACACTCTCGATGAAGCTCCCATTGAAGCTTCCATCGTGGAGACAGATTTTACTTATGGAGCTTCTTCTCCATCTTTATATAGTTGTTGACAACGAGGATGTGATCCATGATAGAGACGACCTTGACCTGTTCAGGACAGTGCCTGAGCTTGTGGGTGACGTGGTTCCCTTCACAATTCCAAATTATAAAGAGAGGACCTTGACATAGACGGCAATGCTACTGGCATTAAAGAGGATGATAGAGGCAAGGTCATTGACATGATGTCATTGACAAGGGCAAAATTGTAATTTGGTGGGAGCTCTACTGAGAAATACTTTATACAAATTCCTCATAGAGGAGTACCTGTCTTTTCTCACTATGACGCCTATTCAACCTAACCTTGACCCTACGACTGTCTATGAGCATGGGCTGGGCCCTATAGGGCCCAAGCCCATTTAACAATCGGGCTTCGGGTTGTTTTTTCCTCGTCCCAAGTCCAAGCCCAAGCCTGGCCCAAAATGTTGGACCGGGCTTGGGCCGGGCCTGGTGGCCCATATAAATAAAGGGCATTATAAAATGTACATTGTCCTGCCCAATTTACAAAGACCGCAATACTGAAAACCACTTTGACAAACAAGCACTATAAATTTTCTTGGTGAGTTTTCTAAACATCAAAATTCACAAACCACTTTGACCAATGTTGCCGTTGAGATAAAACGAACTACTGAAAACCACATTATATATACCCTCATTTACAGACATCACATTATATACCTTTCACGAGGATTCCCTGAGTTCATAGCCTCTACTTTCCTGCGGCTCTCTTCTCCTGTGACCGTGTTTTTTGCTTTTGAGCCTGAGACTGAAACCTCTTTCGTCTCAGTCCAATCAATTGCAGACAAAACATTCTACATTGTCAAGTTCAGAGGCGCTAGCATGAGCTAGAAGCCGCAATTTACCTTGATAACCTGTAGACAGATTTCCTTCTATCTGAGAATAACTGACAGATTCAAGGGTCAATCTTGAATGAATCATCAAATCTATGATCGTTCGAGATGTCAGTATAGCCTTTTCTTCGAATTGGACTTTGCAGGACCACAATTTCTAGACAATAGGAAGTATAATTTTGACAGATGTTGTCACCAAGAAACAGACTACACTCTACACCAATCTTGAAAACAACATTTCCAAGCACCACAATATGCAATCTTGTCCATCACAATATAAAAAACAAATAATCACTCAAAACCCTAATCCCAAAACCCACAATTCCAAACACCGCAAATAACATTTTTGAGAGCTGTAATCGCAAAACCCACTCAAAAATAACATTTCAAAATGAGAATATCGTGCCTAGTAATCACAAAACCCCCATTCCGAAATGCAACAAGATATATTTTTGACAATCCTTATAATTCATCCTTGAAATCTAACACTCCAAACATGACCAGACGATTTTGAACACGGTGTCATGCTGTTCATGTTTAACAAAATCTCCACTTCTCAATTCCTTATACAGATTTCACATTCCATCAATCTCCAAAATAAGCAAAGACAAAACCGAACAAAATGTGGAACTTTGGGGGACAAATTTTTGGGAGCGCGCACGACTGAAGGGTGAGGGCGCATGCTTGCCACCCGCGGCCGCCACTGGAGGATGAGGGCGCACGTTGGAGGGTAAGGGCACACACACAGCTGGAGGGTAAGGGCGTGCAGAAGGCTTGAAGATGTGGGTCACAGTGCCATTGCTGGCCGATGTGGGTCGCAGTGCCATTGCTGGCCGATGTGGGTCACCATGCTACCGCTGGCCTGGCCACTGTGGAAGAGCATGAGCTGCACGAGCACAACCTTAGAAAAGGAGAGGACTGCCAAAACTGGAATATGGAAGCAGAGACTAGTGCATGTGGTAACAGAGTCATGTGGGTATGGGCTTAACTTAGGGTTAGGCAGTCTGGATTCCTAATGTAATAAGGCTTTGGGCCAGTTCACCAACATTAATATGGTCTCCATTTCAAGCGTCTTACGTGCCTTAATATGGGCCTAATTTCGGGCCGGGCTAGCGGGCCTATCAAGCTAGGCTTACCTAAACCCAGACCAAAAAACAAATGGGCCAACATTCCAGGCCCAAGCTCGACCCATGGTATGTTTGGGCTTGAGTTGAGTCGTGCTACACGGGTGGGGCTTCGAGCTGCGCGGCCCAGTGCTCATCCCTATCTATGTATAAGGAAACCTAGGGTGCCATATTTTAATAAGATAACACACTCTCTCCCCCCCCCCCCCCCCCCCAGCTTAAAGAAGCCAATAGGGTTAAAGGGCCAACATGACGAAAGGTCTCAAAGGGGTGAGGGGTGGATAGTTGGCAACAATGCATAAGTTTAGGCGACTGATAAAGAGGCGAAAACATAGGAGAGGATGGTGATATTTCCATGGAAATAATTACCACTAAGGGAGATGTAAGCAGTGATCTTATGGGTGAGACGGGATGTAATAGCACATAAGATCTTCAAGATGAAGCTCGAGGAAGTCCGAAGGTAGAAAGACCTGGAGGGAAGCGTATGGCATGGAGCTAGAGGGAGCTCATAGGAGGTTATGTGAGCTCAATAACTCAAGACAACATGACCTTATGGTGACAGAATAAGTATATGAGATGGTAGAGGAAGGTGTGGATGAAAGGGAAAAATTGTCCAAAAGTTTATTTCAATAAAAAAACAAAGCATCATTACCACATTGAAACTAGGATATGAAATCAGTGACCACATTGTGAAGTTCAGAGACTACATTATAATAGGAGGTCGAATTTAGGGACATTTTTTGCAACTTCGAGGGAGGGAGACTGAAATTTGAATTTGGAATTTATAATTTGGTTGAGAGATTAAGGAAGGTAACCATTTCGAGATATAAAAAGTAAGGCATTCTTAACTATTAGAAAATAGGAATGCGGAAGAGGAATGATAAATAGAACATAAACTACAGAAACATAAACTTGGAATAAAGAAATTTTACGTGGAACCCTGCTCCCTAAGGAGCGGTATGAAACCACGGGAGAACACCTTAAAGGGCTAATAGTCTATTGCTCTTCTCACTAGATACAAGGGGTGAGGGGCTTCTTACATAATCCTCACTAAGTCTCCACATCCCACAACTAGTAGATGTGGGACTAAACAAACAACTGGATGGGGTAAATGGATCCTGGCCCATCTCCCTCATAGATGACGCATACTCAACATACTCAAACACTCCCCCTCAAGCTGGAGCAGGCAATGCTGAGCTTTGACAAACAGAAAGAAATCTCAACTCACATTACAAGACACTACAGACAATATCAACTCAATACGCACAATTGCCGGCTACTATCGAGGACGTTGTTTCTCATGCCGTACAGGTGAGGAGGACGAACATGGAGTGTGAGTCAACTGAATCTCCTCGTTGGAGAGCATGTGCTCTGTACTACGTCTGTCAGAGTCACTATAACTGAATGAGTCTCTACACGGAAATCATCACATAAGCCTGTCAGAAAATGGGGAAAATATCACATAAGCCGATCATTTTTTTAGGCTTTTCTTTTCAATTTTTTCAGATCATTTTTTTTCAATTAGTCATTCATTTTCCTTTTTTTTCCTTTTTATTTCTTTTTTCTTGGCTATTTTCTCTCCTTTTATAGCCGTCTCATTTTTTTTTCATGTACGAGTTTTTTTGTACATGTCCCTTTTTGTATTTTTTTACATACGACCCAACTCTGAACCCAAACATTGCATGGATCCCCCCGCTCTTTTTTTCAACTCACGGCCCAATCGGGCCTAACATAAACACCCCCTTTTTTCTTTTCCCCCTTTTTCTTCGACCCACTTGGGCCCTTACAATAAATTTTTTAACCAATGCAGCCCAAACTGTTAGAGCCGAGAATACTCTAAACATATAATTTGAATATGGCAATCTGATTTTCAAAACATGTACATGATCGTAGAATATTTTTCAAGGCTTCAACTAAACTCTAGAACATGAACTTGATCAATCTCAAAATGAAAAAAAATCTCAAAAATGAAAATAATCTTCACGAACAAAATCCGGAATTGACTTGTTCTGATACCATGATGCAGAAGTTTGATTAGAGAAATAGAATAAAACATTGAAGAACACATAATTTTAATGTGGAACCCTACTCCCTAAGGAGCATGATGAAACCACGAGAGAACACCTCGAAGGGTTGATTTGTTTATTGAACTTTCTCATCTGATACTGGAGGTCCAGGGCTTCTTATATAGCCTCCACAAATGTTCCAAATCCTATCACTGGTAGATGTGAGACTAAACACTAGATGTGATAAATGCATCTTGGAAGGATCCATTTACCCATCTTACATATAATGCATATAGTCCAACACCTACTACATCTAAAGATGTACGCTGGTTATTTTATTGGGACATGGTGAGGGATATCATGGAAGTCTATATAGATGACTTTTTGTCTTATATGACACATTTGATGAGACCATCAACTTTTTGGAGAAGGTCTTAAAGAAGTGTATCGATGCGAAGCTAATATTGTCTTAGGAGAAATCCCATTATGGTTAATAAGGGGATAGTGCTGGGACACATTATGTTGGAAAGAGGCATGGGGGTTGACCCAAATACAAGGTCGAAATCATTTCAAGGGAATGCAACACTTCCCAGTTTGGGCATCATATATATATATATCCTATATACAATGTTCATGGAGGAAAATGGGGTTGCTCCCTAAGGTAGCCAACGAGCTGCTCCTGCCCTATTTTTCGTCCTTTTTTTGTTTTTTTGGAAAATATCGTCGTGTATTTTAATCACTATATTCCTCTAATATGTCATTCCAATTTCGTCAGAAACAGAGTTTCTTATTCCCTCCATCCAAAACAAGTCGATTACAACATTCTAAAACTGTTAAAATTTGACAGTCTGGATGGAAGAGAAAGGAGTCTTTGTTGCTGACCTAATTGGAATGACATATTAGAGGGATATAGTGATGAATATACATGACAGTATTTTCCAAAAAAAATAAAAAATGGCGGGAGCAGGCCTATTGGCCGTCGGGAGCAACCCCATTTTTCTCATGTCCATATGGTAGCATGATGTTCTAACCTTTTTCCCATTGGTAAGATAGTGCACTCATTTTGGAAAATGCTTCAGGAAAGCATATCTATAAATGGAGATTGACAAAAAGTCGTTTTTTCTCATCATTTCCAATACGATGTGAAAAATTAGTTAGCCAGGCAGTAATTAAGTAGAAGATATGGAGTTCCCTCCCAAAGGGGCTTGGGAAAAGGACATTGATTTCCATATCCTTAGATGTTGACTGAATCCTTTATTTCTGTTTTATGGAGGTCAGCTAGTACGCATCATGCAGTGGAGGTAAATAGGATTATAAGGGAAGAGGAGTTGTTGTGATAAAAAAGAAGAATGACTATAATAAACCAACGATTCTCTTGAACAAAATAACCCATATACTCAACACTTAACCATCATTTGATAGGTTACTGGTGGGATTGATTCAAAACCCAAGTACTGTTTGTTCATCAATTTTCTATTCTACCAAGACGAATCAATTGATTGGAAGTGTGCATTGCTCTTTTATTTGTCCTCCCCAACACCCTTCACCTCCGTCCTCCCCCGAAGCTACCTACCTTGGGTAACCATCAATAATGGAAAGAAAATGCCAGACATCTCCTAAAGATGGGACCTGAGTAGGGCCCCAACATTCAACATGAATGAAATCTAGCGTCTACTTTATTATGTCAACTGCTTTCTAGAACTTCTTCCTCTAAGTTTTCCAAGAGCTTGGATCTCTTGAGATCCCCCGATGAAACCCTTGAAAACCCTTCTGACAAAGGATGTTCCCAATTAGACTCATGTGCCCCAGCCGCATATGCCACATAATTGTCTTTGATTTCACAGCTCGGGATGTCACTGTAATGGAACCAGTATCTCTAGACCATGCGAGACATAGGGCCTTCTACTTGTTGCCGTTGATGACAAACAACCTAATTTCGGCAACTTGCATAACTCCACCTTCAGCATTATACGCATATCCTTTAGAGTGTAAGATTCCAAGGGATATCAAGTTCTTTCTTAGATCACGAAAATGATGAATTTCTATCAATGTCTTCAGGACTCCATCATGCATCTTGATCTTCACAAATCCAATGCCTACAATTTCACACATTGGATTGTTAGAAAACTAGAATGTGGAAGCGTAATCGGAGATAAAGAATAAGAACAATGAAGAACACTGAGATTTTTACGTAGAACCCTACTCCATGATGAGTGGGATGAAACCATGGGAGAATGCCTCAAAGGGCTGATGTGTTCATTGAACTTTCTCATCTGATACGGATGGTGCAAGGATTCTTATATAGCCCCCATTGTGTCTCCAAGTCCCACAAATGGTAGATGTAGGACTAAACCACTATGTGCTAATTAGACCCTGGAGGGATCCAGTTACCCATCTACACAAATGATGCACATGCTCCAACATGCCCTTCAAGCTGGAGCATGCAATGCTCAGCTTGGATAAATAGACAGAAATCTAAAACTCACAATACAGGGCACTACAAACAATACCAACTCAACGCATACTCTACTGTCGGTTGATGTCGAGGACGTTGCTTCTCATGCCATGCTGGTGAGGAGGAACAAAAGGGCTGAGTATGAGTTGAATTGGATCTCCTTATCGGAGAGCATGTGCTCTGTATTGCGCCTATCAGAGTCATTGAAACTGGACCGAGTCTCCTCGTCAGAGTACTTTGTCCTGCCACATGCAGAAGATTGCGCATCATGTGGACAACAGCTCCATCTCTAAAGGGCCGAACTAAAAACGCCGTGAAAACATCCTCGTCGGAGTCCATAGTCGCTGGAGAATGGAGTTTGAAAGTCTACTCATCAAAGAACTGGGACTCTCCCATACTGGCTCAGATAATGGGATCTTTGCTCTAGAGTTAATGTGAAACCACACGAAAGCCCTAGCCCACAATGACATAGAGAATGAAATATCTACTCTGGAGTCCTTATGGATCACATGAAAACTCTGATATCAAAATCAAAGATGGGGACCACACAAATAATAACTGCATACACGCGCGCATCATACTGAAGACTCGAAACTAATCCGAACGTCGAGTCTGAATTTGACACTATGTCGAGTCTGAAATCTGAATAGCCTAGAATCTGGAGAATCGGTAAATCTGGCATGTAGAACTTCACATAATACTCCCCCTTTCTCCCATACTAGTCGGAAAACAATAACATCGACCAAGTTGGGAGAAGATAAGAAGATGGGGAAAAACAAAAATTCATATAAGTTGGTCTCAAAAAAATTTGGCTTTTCTTCTCATAATTTTTTTCAAATCATTTTTTCCTGACTGTTAGAAGAAAGGAGTCGTTGTTATATCTCATAGAGTAACCCTAGGCTCTCTTATATAGGGAGAGGCCTTGAGGGTAAATTACATGGACGTCTAAATAAAAGAGAGAAGTAGCAACAAGATACGAAAACAATTATTAATACTAGAAACTATCTCTACACTCCCCCTCAAGGTAGAGCATAGATGTCGATCATGCTCAGCTTGGATGAACATCTCTGAAAAGGTCCTCTGAGCAATGGTTTGGTGAATACATCAGCAGTCTGATCTCCTGAGCTAACATGGGTCGTGGATAATAATCCTCTCTGGATCAGGTCCCTGGTGTAATGGCACTCAACTTCAATATGCTTGGTCCTCTCATGAAAAGCTGGATTGTTGGCGATGAACAAAGCTGCCTGATTGTCACACTGAAGCTTCATAGGTAGAGATACAGCTACATGTAAATCTTCCAACACGGAGCGAACCCACATCATCTCCGTGCTGGCTTGGGCCATTGCCCTGTATTCGGATTCCGCACTGGATCTTGCCACCACCATTTGTTTCTTGCTTTTCCAGGACAACAGAGAGCCTCCAAACAAAAACTGCAAACCCTGAGGTTGATTTTCTATCCTTAGGGCATCCTGCATAATCTGTGTCTGCATATGCTGAGATGGATAAGTCTGCGCCCTTTCTGAATAGTAGCCCTGACCCTGGAGAGTACTTCAGATACCTCAGTATCATGTGTATAGCATCCATGTGAACCTGTCTTGGCTGCTCCATAAACTGACTCACCCGGTTAAGAGCAAATGCAATGTCTGGACGGGTTATAGTAATGTAGAGGTGTTTTCCCACCATCTCTCTATATCTCCTCTTATCCACTTCATCAGTATCATCATCATATAACTTCATGTTGGGATCCATGGGGATGCCTGATGGTTTGCACCCATCCATACCAGTCTCAACCAGAAAGTCTGTAATGTACTTTCGTTGTGTCATCACCAAACCATGTGCATTTCTTGCAAATTCCAACCCCAGAAAATATCTTAGGGTTCCAAGATCCCTTTGTAACAAACTGACGACCTAGGAATGCCTTTGCCCTCGCTATGCCCTGAACGTCGTCTCCTGTGACAAGAATATCATCCACATAGACCATTATAACACCGTACCTGCCAAGGACTTCTGAACAAACAACGAGTGATTAGCATTGGACCTCTTGGATCCCTGGTGCTCAATTAGATTGGACAGCTTCTGGAACCACGCTCGTGGACTCTGTTTGAGGCCATATATCGCCTTATGAAGTCTACAGACCATATGCTTCTCCCCCTCAGCAGTAAACCCGGGTGGCTGCTGCATGTAGACTTCCTCCTGTAGGTCCCCGTACAGAAAGGCATTCTTGACATCTAGCTGAGAAATACTCCAATCACGAACCACTGCAACAGACAGGAGAATACGGAGAGTCGAGTGTCGCGCCACTGGAGAGAATGTATCCATGTAATCAACGCCATAAGTTTGGGTAAAGCCACGGGCGACCAAGCGTGCTTTGTACCTATCCAACGTGCCATCTGCATGGTATTTGACTGTGAAAACCCATTTGCAGCTCACAACAGATGCATCCTGAGGTACAGGGACCAAAGACCATGTGCCAAGGGACTGCAAGGCCCCCCATTTCTTCCTCCATTGCTAATCTCCAGCACTCACTCTTCAAGGCTTCCTGGTATGTCCGTGGTATGGCCACTGAAGACAATGCTGTGGCAAAACTTCTGAAAATCACTTGTGAATCGGTGAAAGGAAACCTGTGAAGCAAATGAATAGGAAGCGCATTGCCGTCTCTGTTTCCGAATAGCAATCGGAACATCAAGATCATCAACTGGATCCACCTGTGATGAGTCATCCTGCATATGTACCGAACCTGACCCGTCAGTAGTAACATCATCTGAACATACCTGGGCGTAGTGAGTGGCTGATCTGTCATCTGAGCAGAACCTGGCCGACGCGTATAATGGTGAGGAAATGGTGATATGATTTGCTGTGGAATGGATTGAGGTGGTGGTGGTGGTGGTGGCGGTGGCGCTGGCATAGGGACTGACACAGGAGGCGACTCAGGTGGACTTGAAGCAGGTGGTGGTGGAACATAAATATCATCAGTGGTGGTGGATGGTACCATTCTGTCCCCAGCTGGCGAGAAATACATAACTGACTCAAAGAAAGTGACATCCGCACTAACAAAGTACCTGTTGGATGTAGGATCATAACACCGGTATCCCTTCTGGCTCCTGGAGTAACCAACAAAGACGCACTTGACTGCTCTTGGAGAGAGTTTGTCAAGGCCAGGGATAGACGATGGACAAACGCCACAGCACCAAAGACACGTGGCGGCAGAGAGAAGAGCTCCTTGTCAGGAAAAATAAGAGAGATAGGTATCTTCTCTCCAAGGACAGAGGACGACATTCTGTTGACTAGATAGCATGCAGTAAGGACATCATCCCCCCAGAAATAAATAGGAGCACAACTTTGAATCAACAGGGTGCGAGTAATGTCTAAGAGATGGCGATGCTTTCTTTCCGCCACGCCATTTTGTTGGGATGTATATGCGCAGGTGGTTTGATGAATAATACCCTTCGATGAAAGAAATAGAGAAAGAGAGCGGGTACAAAATTCCAAGGCATTGTCAGTGCGAACATATTTAACTGAGGAAGAGAAAACATTCTGCACTTCATTAACCAAATTTTTGATAACATCTCCTGCTTCAGATTTATTCTTCAAAAGAAATACCCAAGAGACACGAGAAAAATCATCAACGACAACTAAATAAAACCTGTGTCCCTGGTGATCGGGAACACGACTAGGACCCCATATATCTATATGTAATAACTCAAAAGGGGAGCTACTGCTCCGACTCTGACGACTTGGGAAGCTTGACCGATGATGCTTTCCCAACTGACATGTTTCACAGCGAAACGACGAACTTGGGGAGATCTGGGGCAGAAGATGACGCATTTTCTAAATCGGAAGGTGACCAAATCGAAGATGCCAAATGTAAGGAGAGACTAGTCCAGCGGAGTGAGAAGAAACGCCAGCATAGGATTCTCGAACCAGCCGGTATAAGCCATTCTGCTCAGAGCCACAGCCAATCACCTTGCCCGTGAGTATGTCCTGAAAAATGAGAGAAGGCGGGTCAAAGATAGCACGACAATTCAAGTCCTTTGTAATATGACTAATAGACAGCAAATTCAGCGAGAACTCAGGGGCATGTAACACATTCTGTAGCTGCATAGTGGAGATAAGAAAACCTCCCCCTGTCCAACAAGGGGTGAGTGGGTGCCATCTGCTATCTGTACTGAGCGCTCGGGTGGAATATCCCTGTAGGCCTGTAATCGTCTCCTATCTCGACAAAGATGATGTGTAGCTCCAGAATCGATAACCCAGTCAGATATATCATGAGAATGTATGTGTGCGGATGAACTACCTGAGCTACTGGCTGCAGCGGATGAACTGGCAGAGGCTGTCGCAACGATGTCTGAAGAACCACCAGAAGAATCACCAGAAGAATGTGGCATAATATCGCGGAGACGGGCCACAAGTTCGTCAAATCTATGATCGGCAGTAGACGGTATTGGAGACCGTGAATGCTCTGCAACCCGTGCCGAGGCTGGGAACCCATGCTTTGAATAGCATGTATCCTCGGAGTGTCCAGTTCTGTGACAATACGAACACGTCTGACTGAAGCGACCTCTTCCTGGAGGTCCACGGCCACGTCCACGACCACGGCCAGAAGGTGGTCCACCTCTCCCCACGCGAGGCTGCCATCGCAGATGGGGGTGGAGTAGAGGAGCTGGAGGAAACTGGAATGCGGCTGAGCCGTCTGTAGACATCCTCCACTGGAGGAATTACTGCATCTGCTAAGATCTATGACCTTGCAGCATCATACTCTGGATCGAGAGCTGCAAGTAGAACGCCCACCATTGTAGCGTTCCGAAAAGTCTTCTGCTGCTCCGGAGTAGCTGTCAGAGGAATGGTATTGTATAACTTCTCGAACATCCCCCTTAGGGATGTGTATAGAGAGTGAAGAGGTCTGCCGGCCTGCTTCATCGTAAAGATGTCATGTTGAAGCTGCAACATCTTTGTTTCGTTTCGCACCTGCGAATATGTAGCAGCGAGGATGTCCCACATTGCCTTTAGCAGTGGGCTGATGGAGGACATCATTAGCTATCTCCATCGTCAGCGTACCAGATAGCCAGACTTTCGCGTAAGCGTCATCAGCCTCCCATGAGGCATAGATCCCTGTCTTCTCCGTGGGCTCATCTTCGGTAAGAATGTGTTTCTTACCATTCGATTTCATGAGGCTCATGAACTGCATAGCCCATAGCTCATAGTTAGACCCGTCCATCTTGACTATTGGCGCAGAACCTTTGAATGCGCCGGTGGAGGGCAAATCGACTTTCGATTCTGACATAGTGCCACTCGAAGAAGACAAAGGGACAACATACACGTTGATGAACGTCTACACCAACTGCATTGGATTTGAGTACGTGTGTAGACTTTTACGCACTCAAATCCATAAATCGGATGAAGAGGGGTCTAGGACACGCCTCCAATGAAGCTTACAGCCCTTGAAAAAGCCTCGAGAACACCCGCTGCGGACTGTTGTAGGCCAGAGGAGAGCCTACGGCTGCTGTTGAAGCGCCGCTGGTGCGCTGGAACTGGTGGCGGCGTTGTAGGGCCGCTAGGAGGGGCTGGGGCTCGCTGGGCAGCGGCTGGGGGCCACCGGCAGGGGCTGGGGCTCGCTCGCAGGGGGCGGCAGGGGGCCGCTGGGGGGGGGGGATCGGCGGCCGCAAGGGGCCGCTCGGGAGGAGCAGCAGAGGCTGCTGGAGGCCCCTGGCGGGGGCTGTTGGCGGCCGGAGAGAGCCCTAGGATGGCTCGATGAGAGGAGGAAGGGGCGGCGGGTAGGGAAGGGAGGGGCGATGGGTAGAGAGCCCTAGGGCGGCTCTGATACCATGTTAGAAGAAAGGAGTCGTTGTTATATCTCATACAGTAACCCTAGGCTCTCTTATATAGGGAGAGGCCTTGAGGGTAAATTACATGGACGTCTAAATAAAAGAGAGAAGTAGCAACAAGATATGAAAACAATTATTAATACTAGAAACTATCTCCACACTGACTATTCCTTTTTTGCTGGTCGTCTCTTTTTTTCCGCGTACGGTTATTTTTTGTACACGCCTCTCCTTTTTTTAAACAAAACTTATGGCCCAACTTGGGACAAAGATACAAATCAACCCAATTGGTGTTTTACAAAAACTGGGCCTAAAAAATAACTCTTTTATAAAAATTGTCCCCATTTTTACTTGGCATTACTATTTAGGGTTCCCATCGTGGGAAACCCATCTCACGAAGACCGCCATCCTCATCGAGGTCTATTGGAGGAGAGACCCGTGAAAGAAGAGCGCCTTGCGTCTCTTTCAAAGATGATGGAGAGTTATGCCACCACCAGGAGTTCTGGGAGGAGCACTTGATGATGCTGCCCGCAACTTTGCATCGGTACGGAGAGGAGAGTCATGTTGCCTAGAGGTGTTCTTGCATAAAAGACGACACCACTTCGTTGCTTGGTCTTCGCAAGAAGCCGAGCACCGCTTTGTGCCTTGGAATGTTTCCGCCTAGGAGCTTACTTGAAGATGGCGGTGCCGCCTCGAGATGCAATTGAAGGATAGAAGCCACCAAGTGTGAGGAGGTCGCCTGGAGGCACACATGCTGTAGTTGTGTAGGGGTTGACATTGCGTGATGGCCCTTGCTCCTCTTTGTGTTGTTTCTAGGGTTCCATTGGGGAACCCATAATTTTCGATGCCGTCTCCTGAGCATTTGGATGTATAACTGCATGGAGATTTTGGTTAGCTCGGATTTGGAGCCTTGTGAGTGCTTTTCCTGGAGACAGTTTCTTTCCATATTGGTGCCATGGTTGATTTGGGCGTAGCCAATCAAGAAGTGCAGCACGTAACCTTGCATGTAGCATGAAGATGCATCTCACCGCTCCTGGAGGAGTCGTGGCTAGAGATTGGATGGGTGAGATCGATGAAGAACATTGACCATACACCTGGTAGTGCTGACCCTTCTCTGTAAGATGAAAGAAAGGAGCAACTTTCAACTTTTTTGGAACAACCATGAATTAGGGTTCCAATAGAGATATTGAACATTAGAGCGAAGATGTCGGTGATGATCTTTAGAATGCTAGACAGAACTAGGGTTCCAGGAAACCTAGATTTCGCTTGAACTTGGTGATGTCGATCTTCAGAACATGGAGTTGATCGTAAAATACAAAATAATACTCTTCAGAATAATATTCAAGAACAATGACGAATTGAACGGTGATTAAATCTAGAATTAGGGTTTCAACAAAAACCCTAGAACCGAATCCTGAATCTCAAACATAAACAAATAACATAAAATCCTCGAGAATCAAATCCGCTCCGATACCACGTTAGAAAACTATAATGTGGAAGCATAATCAGAGATAAAGAATAAGAACAATGAAGAACACCAAGATTTTTACATGTAACCATGCTATGTGAGGAGCAGGATGAAACCACGGAGAATGCTTCAAAAGGCTGATGTGTTCATTGAACTTTCTCATTTGATACAGGTGGTGTGGAGCTTATTATATATCCTCCACTGAGTCTCCAAGTCCTACAAACAGTAGATGTGGGACTAAAATACTGGATGTCGTAAGTAAACCCTGGAGGGATCCAGTTACTCATCTACACAAGTGACACACATACTCCAACATGCATCATTCATTATGTTGATGTTTCCACCATCTATCATCTTATAGATGCAGGACAATCTTCATTGGGGGACATATGGTAAGAATAACCTGAATCAAGAATCCATATGTTGTCGGTCACCTTTTGATCTCTGACAATGAGGACCAAGTCATTGTAACTTTCCTTTCTTTTCGGACGGTCCTTCCAATGTCCAGGTTTCTTATAGTAATTGCATATTTCCTTAGAAAAGTGATTCTTCAACTTGGATTTCTGCTTTCCTTTCTTTGTGTAGCCAAAATCAATATGACTCTTTTCATGAGTCATAACCAAACATGTAGTGCTGGACTCTTGCTTGTCAGTAGTCATACACCAAAGTTCACGCGTATGCATAATCGCGTGAATTTCCTCTTGGGTTATCTTTTCTCTTCTTATAATAAACGACTGAAGATAATTCACAATAGGATAACGAAAGTGAAACCAACAAAAATAATGTAGAATCCTCCTCTTCAATCATAACATCTACGTTTCTTAAATACGACAACAATATACTTAGCGATCTGGATGTTGTTTAAGAGATGCACCTTCATGCATGTAGAGAGGGAACAAACGTTACTTCAACAACTTGTTGGTTAGAGACTTTATTATGTATAGACTTTTGAGTTCAACCATAGAGTGGCCACATATGTCTCATTATCGTCCTCTGCGATAATCTCATCCGTCAAATGGAACATGATAGTCGAGTACACCTTTTCTTCATGCATCATGAACTCGGAGGGTTCGAGTGCCTTCACCATCTCTTGTTCCAACAATACTCGGATGTCCTACTGCTTCAAAAGGGCACGTATCTTTATCTGCTAATGATTGTATCCATTCCTCCATGTGAACTCCCTGATCTTTAGATTACACATCATCTATTTGTTGATCCTGATGAAACATGATGCTCTGATACTAGTTTGTCGTGGATAACGGAAGCAATTACACACAAACACGATCAACTAAGCAAGCATGAAGATACACCAATTTACAAGATTCACTTGTAATTGGCCTATGTCCTTGGGTAACGATGATCAAGTTTCACTACGTGGAGAAAGAAGGAATACAGAGAATGATAAGAACCCTACCCTAGGGAGTTTATATACTACTCGCGTACAAACGGACCCCAGGTATAGAATGATTTGAATACCAATATACAATATTTTTCAGCGTAGTGTATGGTGGCACGTGGGGAGAAGGGGGCTCAGACGGTTCTTCAACCAGATTCAGTAGAATATATGATTAGGATTCAAGGCATATGAACAATTCCCTTGGTAAACACGGTCCAAGTAAATAACTCAAAATTCACATATATTCACCAACACTACATATATTTTGTGTATATTCAACTCAAGTTATCATTGTGAGATGTTGAATGCCTACCCACCTCTTCGTGAGTTAGGTCCCCAAGTCTCCAAAAAATGGATTAGTAGTCCCATCTCTAGTTCTCCCCATGGTATCGGGTTATAGAAATGGGCATAGAACCCCTATAGGGACGATCTTAACCGTCCCAATGTCCTCGTTCCCCTCAAAATGGATCACTAAGCCCACCTTGACCAGAAGGGACGGTTGTGACCGTCCTTTATAAATATTATAAGGGACGGTTGTTGACCATCCCCTTTGGTTCTCCCAAAGTATTAAGTTGTAGGGATGGGCACAGAAACCCTATAGGGACGGTCGTAGCCGTCCCCCTTATCACCATGCCCCAAAAAGCTGACCAGTAAGTTGGGCTTGACTGGAGGGGACGATCGCCAAGTAGAATTAACATTCACATACAAGGTACACTCGTAAAGGGTCCCAAAATAGTGCCTCCTCTTTAAGGAAAATCAGTCGATCTTCCAAAATTTAAGGTTAAAAGATCATTAATCACATGATTTATCACAAATCAAGAAAAAAAATATGCATGTTTACTATTTAAAAATAGTATAGGTGGTGCAACATCACGGAAAAGAATGTCAATAACTCGTGGTTCTAGATAGTAAGAATGATCATCCTACTTAGCAAAAGAAGAGATCCAATAGGGGTAGATCCATTGTATTTTTTTTCTCAAAGATTACAATCAGTGTAGGAGCCTTCTATTAGACCAACATCTCCACAGGTCTCAATGATACACAATGTGGGACTTAAAGAGAGTACTTTGTACAAGCTCCTACCTACCCTACCCCAAAGCAAAAGCTTAGAGGTTGTGGCTTGTTTGAAAAGAGGTCACCACTCAATACATCTGCTAAAGATACAAGAGAAAACATGCTCAAAGAGAATGACGCTGGAAGGATAATGGCACGAAGAAGATGAGCACTGGGAGGAGACATACACAAAAAGTAGTTGTGGTTTTTATACATCCAAAGTAGCAGTAGTAGAGTAACTAGAGTTTTCCAATCCTCATATGAAGATCCTCAAAGTGGGGCAATGGATTAAAGAAAGTACCTTTCCTACTTTTCTATTTGTTTCCTTTATTTATTTCTTGTTGACAACCCCTCCTTTTGGGTTCCAAATATGGAAATTAAAGTAAAATATATTGGGGTCATCGTGCTAGATTCAGGACTACAAGGCTTGCATCAGCTTAGCATTTCCAAAACCTTGAGGTTTTAATAGTTGTTAGTCAACACTGAGATCAATACCCTTACTTATTGGTGTTGGGATGTGCTGAAAAAATTGATTAATATCTTCTTTAGGTGGCGTTGGAGGTGATAAAGAAGCAGAACTTAAAAGTTCTGAAGCCTGACAAAGATTCAACCCTCTGATCAGGGTTTTAATCTATTAAATTGGGTGCTTCAAGGTGACGTCGACATCCGTAGAATAACGGGACTACTGCTTGATACTAACAAGGCAAAACTAGAACACCTATGTTGTTGTGTTAATATCCCAGCATTAGGCTCTATATCACTAAGGCTTGAAGTTCAGAGCCATAGTATAACGTTAAGTAGGCATAGGGAAAATATGTCAATACATTGGCAACACACAATGATGGGGCAATGCATAATGGGGATGGTGCCCAATGCCACTAGGCAATGATGGTTTCGACTGCCATGGACTCACGAAGGCTTTTAGCACCTAATGAATATAGAAGTTTGATGTCAACCAAGTCAAGATGTAACTAGTGCCAATGATAATCGATTTGATGCACGAAAGCTAAGGAAGCCTAAATGCCAATGCCGAGGCCCGAGCAGTCGCGGACATAAAGAGTGAGTTGTTGTCAACCATCTTGTGGCTTCATCTTTTAGCATCTCCTCACATGCTACATCACATGTCTGGTTGCTTCACACAATCATAACACATTTTTGAGAAGATTCATAGAATTGTAGGAACTTTAGGAAATTATATTTAAAATAAAACTTAACCTCGAGAGGAAGAAACCAAGAGCACCGAGTCTTGAAGATTGAGTCTTTAATACATTTGAAAATATTATAAATGCAATATCACAGATAAAGAAATCACATTATTCGAGACAATTTGAATTATTTTCCTACTCCATGTGAAAAAGCTCAATAGGATCAGATCATAATACTCTTCTTCAAGATTACGAGCAAGTCCTTCGAAAAAAAGAATACGGGTGAGACCGGACCCCTCAACTCATACAAGTCCTGTTGAGATATTCGTTATCTATGTATTCAACAAACAACAACAAAGCCTTATCTCAAAGCATGTTGAGATGTTTGTTATCTATGTATTGTTTTATTTATTTTGTCTTCGTCCTGTAATTTGCCCAATAGGTTCCTCTCATTTATAAGAGAACCTGAGGGTCTCTCATAATTGCAATTCATTTTCTTTTCCCACAATATGGTATCGGATGCACGGCCCTAGACTGGAATTCCCATATCAACCCTAACCCTACCCGCCTGCCCTCGCCCCCTCGTGTGCCAGACCGTTGCTGCCTAGTCCCCAACGTAGCCAAACTGCTAGCGTATCCAAACATCTAGACCCTCGATGTCTCCCATCCCACACCCCCTCCCCCCCTGCCCCGGCTTCGCCCTGCCCCCAGGTCGCAAGGCCACCGCCGCCTGGTGGTTCTCGGCCCCCAGGTCACCGCCTGGTGACTCCCGAGCGCATGAGCAGCCACCCACGATCCCTAGGACACCACATGTAGTCTCCGACTGTCTAGGAAGACGCCTCCGGCACACGAGCACGACCCTCCGCGCAAACTACAACCTGATTTGAGGTTCGGGTTGGTCTGATTTTGATCGGAAACGTGATTTCAGACCTCTAAATCGTACTTTCCAACCGTAAGGAGCAACGGAGATTAATGAGGATGGTTGTATGAGTTTACACAATCGTTCCGCTGTATGATCGTGTAGACTTGTTCCTTTTCGATCTACTCCTCAGTTGAGTTCCAGTTGGTCTGTCGTTCTTCCACCATGTCAGAGAACAAGGGTTATATTTTTTCGTTCGGAGCCTTCAAGGGCCCAACTCCCATCATTAAGATGGATGGGATCAACTAAGACTTGTGGTCCATGCAGTTCCTCGCCCTCATGCAGTGCAACAAGGAGCACATCTTGACAAATCCAGAGCCAACGGATAAGACTAGGTCAAATGCTTCTTGGAAGCAAGATGACATGTATTGTATGCGCGTGTTTGGTTGTGTGGTACCCTAACTACATATGTAACCAGTGATATTCTGAACTATCCCACTGTCAAAGCAATATAGGATACCTTGGCGTCGACATATGCTCAAGCGAAGAATAAGACCAAGATTCTTCAGTTACAATTCAATATCTACAATGCCAAGTAAAATGACCACCCTCTGCATGTGTATTACTCTTCTCTCTATGGCATGTTCGAGAAGCTTCACAGCTACATGCCTATTATGACATCTACTGAGCAGCAGAAGATCTATAGAAACTCCACGATGGTTGGAGTGTTCATGGATGGATCTATAGATACTATGCGCACTCAACTTCTTACCGAAGCTACCAATACCTCTCAGAGAGGATGCCTCCAACCGTCTCAGTCGAATTATTATATGCATTCTTCAGCCACTTCTCCACCCTCTTCAGCGATGGACGACTCTCACGACCGAGGAGGGACGATCCAATCTAGAGAACGCACCCCCTCGTGACAAAGGTGGTGGATGCTAGCGTGGCCCATCCACTTACCGTCGAAGGCCTGGACTTGTAGAGGATACATGCTACCTGAAGCATGGATATCCTGTTTCTGGTCGTGTAGCAGAACAGATTGCGCCTTCAGAGACTATAGCTTCCCAGGTTGATCTTAGCCTGGATGATATTGTCTCTCGTAATCGAGAGATCATGACTTCTACGGCTGGCACCCACTCCATGTACCGTAGTTGCAGCCAGAGCCTCTTCGAGCTTCTCGATTATGGACTCTGGTGCTTCACACCACCTGTGTGGAGACAGAGAGCATCTGAGGTCCTACAGGATCATACCACCTAGTAGATGGGTTGCCATTAATAGCGGCGACCACTTACCCGTTACTGGGGGAGGTGCATTTGATGCCATCCATGTGTCTTCAGAATGTTTTATATGCTCCCGACTTTCGAATGAATTTACTTTCCAGAAGTCAGATTACTAAGGATTTGCATTGTTGAGGCTATTTTTGACCGTTCGTCTCTTGTGTTTCAGGACATACTCACGGGCAGGGTTATTGGATGCGGTCCCGAGCAGCAGGGGACTTTACAGACTGGTCCAACCCTCCTTATGTTGGTGTCTCTACTATACCTACTCAATTAGTCTCTCCATATCTGTGGCACCTTCATTTTGGACACCATCCTCTACAGAAATTGTGTCATGTTCTCCCACAGATCTTTATGAAATCATCTTTGCAATATGAGGCGTGCCAGCGTTGGGAAGCATCATCGCTCCTCTTTTCCATCCCATCAGAGTAGAGCAATTCTCAGCTATTTGAGCTCCTACATTTAGACATTTGGGGTCCGAGTCATGTTCCTGATCACTAGGGACCCGTTTTATCTAGTTGCTGCCAATGATTTTTCTAGACATTCTTGGATCTTTTTATTAAAGAATAAGTCTGAGGGCTATATATGTGATCAAATATTTTATTAATGAGATAAGGAATATTTTTTCTGCAAAAGTCAAATATCTTCGTTTTGATAATGCTTTAGAGTTCTGCACCTTATAGCTTCTCTGAGTTCCTTCGCTCTTTGGGCATTGTTCATAGACCTCATGTGCCTATACTTCCTAACAGAATGGTTTTGTCGAGTGCAAACACAATCATTTACTTGATGTGACCAGAACATTGCTAATACAGAGTCATGCTCCTCATGCCTACTGGGTGACGCGACTCTCACTGCTTGCTATCTTGTGAACCGCACACCCTCGTCTGTGGTGGGAGAAAAGATTCCTTTCTCGATTGCGTATCCTGAGAAGGATCTTTTCTCCCTTATACCATGTGTGTTTGGTTATGTTGCCTTGTTCATGATGTCTCTCCTGATCGTGATAAGCTCTCTCCCAGAGCTGCCAAGTGGGTACCACTATTTTGATCTACTCACGCGGACGAAAGCAATTGGTTACTGCTGATGTCACTTTCTTTGAGTCTGTCGTGTATTTTTCTCCTACAGGTGACAGACTTGCCCCATCTGACTTTGATGATGAGATCTATATGTCTTCACCTCCTACTGTCACACCATCAGGCACCATCACTACCACCATCTGTTCCTGTGGCACCACCATCCCCACAACCACTCGCAAGCCTTTCTCTGTTCTCCCAGCTCACAGTCATTGCCCGTCATCCAGCACGCCTTAGGTATGTAATAAGCACATTGTTTCTACTGATGGCACTATCGAGTTGTCTGTGCAGCAGAATTCCATACAGGATGAGCATGTGCCCATCTCAAGAGAGGAACTCACATATTACAGACTTGGCAGATGATCTTGATGTATCGATTACTCTGCGCAAGCCGAAACGAAGGTGTGTTAGTTACTTATCCTCTTGCAGCCCAAGTTTCCTTGAGCAGGCAGTCAGAGGATTTCAGGAGGTTTACCTTGGCATTATCTGTTGTGGAGATACCATGGCATATCAGAAGGCTATTCAGGACAGTAAGTGGAGAATAGCCATGGAGGATGAGATGGTTGCTATGGCCTCAAATTTCAGTGATATTCGGTCGAATTTATGTCGAATATCGATATCCAAGCGAAATCGAATTCGACCGAAATGATCGAAATATGGGGGTCCCTAGTACAAAAATGACCGAAATGACCGAAATTCCGGTCAAATTCCATCAAAATTCTGTTTTGGTCGATACCGAATTGGTGACCGCAACCGACATTTAGGGCCTTGATGGTTGCACTATAGTCATGTGGCATGTGGAGTCTTGTTTCTGCTCCAGTTGATGCATCAATTGTGCGATGCAACGGGTATTCATTGTGAAACACCATATGGATGGCTAGTGTTGTAAAAGTCGCCCGACTAGTAGATCCGACTAGTCTAGTCAGTGGGAGGTCGACCGAGTATCGGCTAATTTCGACTAGGTACACCAGTCGACCAATTTTTGCTTTGGATATACCATAATTTTATGTTTTGATGTTTTTATAAGCAAACTTATTATAACATGCTTAATATTTTACTTAAATTCAATTAACTTCTTTTATTTTATTATGATAGTATAAAAATGTACAAAATCTATGTAAATATATGTATAAAATGAGTTATAAATTTAAAATAATCATAAAATTCAAAGCTGATTAAAGTCTGACTAGTCGCTCGATTCTGATTAATCCTTAGTCAGTAACCCAGCCGACCGAGTACCGATTACCGACTTTTGCAACCTTGTGGATGACAGTGTAGATTACTATAAGGCGAGACTTGTGGCATGCGGATTCACCCAGACATATAGGGTGACTATCAGGATACTTTCTCTCCAGTTTCCAGACATTCTACTTTGTATATTCTTCTTCCGTTGATGTGACATGAGATTGGCCCCTTTACCAGCTTGATGTGAAGAATGCATTCCTCTATGGTGATTTACAGGAGGAGGTTTACATGAAGCAACCACCTAGGTTTGCTGCTGACGGGGAGTCAAAAGGTTTGTAGGCTATACAAGGCTATCTATGACCTTAAGCAGATTCCAAGAGCATGGTTCAAGAAGATAAATTCGAGTACTCGACCGAGTACCGATTAATCCTTAGTTAGTGACTCTACCGACCGAGTACCGACTACCGCTTTCTGCAACCTTGATTCCTATTGATCCGAGAATGAAGCTCTATGATGATGACACTAGGGAGGTCGACAAGAGAAGGTACATGGAGCTTGTTGGCAAGCTATTATATTTGACTAACTAGAACCAACATATCCTTTGTTGTGAGCAAAGTGAGTCAGTTTATGGAACAACCCATACAGGCACATATGGATGCAATCCATATGATTTTGAGATATCTGATGACTTCACCTGGTACAAGACTTCTTTTCAACAGAGGCATATCTCTTTCAGTTACAGCTTGTGCAGATGCATATTATACTGGGTGTCCAGAGGATAAGAAGTCTACATCAAGTTTTATTGTATTTATAGGGAATTCCCTAAGTCATGGCAGAGCAAGAAGCAAACTGTGGTTGCTCTGAGTCAAAATACAGGGCCATGGCACATGCTAGCACAAAGATTATGTGTGTCAGATCTGTTCTTACTGATATGACTATAGCAGAGCCTCTTCCCATGCATCTCCAATGTGATAATCAAGATGCTCTTTTTATTGCCCACGACCCAGCCTTACATGAGAGGACGAAGCATATAGAGGTGGATTGTCACTACACTCATGACATGATACGGAAAGGTCTTATTAGCTCTACACATGCCAGCTCTGGAGACCAGACAACAAATGTTCTTATTATGATTCTAGCCAGGGGACATTATGAGAGACGTTGTTCCAAGCTGAGTCTGATAGATATCTACGCTCGAGCTGAGGGGGAGTATTGAGATATTCATTATCTTTGTATTGTTCTTTTATTTTCTATTTATTTTGTCTCCATCATGTAATTTGTCCAATAGATTCCCTCTGATATAAGAGAACCTGAGAGCCTCTCATAATTGCAATTCATTTTCTTTTCCCACAAGTCGCAATGCCAAGAAACATTGGATTAAACAAGAGAATACTACCTGTTAATATCCAATGTATCACTATAGTTTAAATAGGTATCGATCCTTGAATATAACATAACCATCTCTTCTCAATAAAAGAACATGATTGATGATAACTAGCGCTAGCGAGCAATTACAGGTGCATCGTATAATGCAAAGGTGAGCACCATAGTAACGAAAAGATAGGAACCCATGCAAAAGGTAGAGCCAACAACATATCTTTGAAAAGAGATAATCAAACACGATCCTTTAGTGACAAAAACAATTAGGCAACCAATAAATAACTACAAGTTGTTTATTGCTTGCACATCCCATAAAAATGTCGAAGCCTTCTCTCACTTTAAGTAGGTCGGCTACATTGATTTTTACTCAAATCCATGTTGAAAGATCCGACTATTTTTACGTTGGTTATCGGCTACCGGAATGCAACCCCCACAAACGGGATTTGAACCTTGGTCTTTGGGTGATAGACACACTGCACTACCACCACCAGACCATTGGAGTAGGTTCTTTATGAAAACTTTTTCATATTTCAGAAGATACACTATTTGGCATTTCCAAAGAAGTTACCTATAGCCTATGCACATCATAATCACAAATTTCAAGTCAATATTTAGGAATTGAATACCTTTATGTCTTACATCCGTTTAGCTCTGGATGCATTCAAAAGGCTGCAATACAGTACCTTCCTGAAAGTCCTGCATTCTGAAACGCTCGATAAAGCCAAGGGTCTGCAGAAGGTTAATGCTTGTAAACGAAAATTTAAATATATTCAATATCTGCCAAAAATGCCACAAATAATGGAAATGCACTAGATGCTAAGACAAGCATACCCATGACAGAATTTAGTTTTACCCAATAAAGCAATTACAACAGATAGATCAGAGCATATTGCAGTTGAAGATAAACAAAAATAAGAACCAAATCTGTATAAACATCTAAGATAATATAATGAAGAGACCATTGCAATTAATAATTAGATTTGCCAATCAATTTGTTATGCAAATAGGAAAATACTATTTCAAGTCATACAGCTCTACAATAAAAAAATTAATGTCAAATTGGAAAATCCAAATTTATTTAAAATCAGTGTCACCTAAGAGTCTAAACAAAATAAAGTAACATGTATTCTACTTGACATTTACTCCTATTTTGTAGTGAACATCAGTGTTTCCTGTGGGGCATGGATATTATCGATCCACACACAAGCAGAATAACCATCTAGAAACAGAACACACAATCACACAAGACAGACTTTAGTGGTTCGGCAAAGTGCATACTTATATTGAATTTCAACTTACAGATGCCACAATGGCTTATGTATTTCGTAACTCTAGGGTTTGAATAAGGATTACACGGATGTACATGTCAAATTATCAATGTACCCCTGGTTCATAGAAAAGGTTGAGGGATGCATGTGTGTCGCCAATCAGTCTTCACAGGTCAGAAAAACCAACAAATCCATGTACCACTTGTTACTATAGCCATGACAATAAATTCCCACACCATTCAAGTTAAACATTTAAGCATGGATGTGAGCATATATATGACCTTTGGTAGACATTTTCCTCATAAGAAATAAAATAATGACTTCATGTCTTTTCTCTCCAATGATAATATGGTTCATGTCTCTCTTCTCCTACAATAGTATGGTTTTCTGATAAATAACCCTAACCCCAGACCCTATTACATGTAAATTGGATGCCACATTGCAAATTTGCAATATAATACAATATGTCATAGATCATGTGTAAATTATAAGCCTCATTAATTGAAGAGAACTAAAGCTCTTTCATGATAAAAGTATGTCATGCTTCATCCATGATGAACATAATTATTACATGATATGATATGATGATCAAATTGGCAAATAACATAAAAACCATGGCTCCTTAGATAATATTGTGATAATATGTTGTTTTTTTTTAAATATTCATATATTTCTGAAAGTTTGAGAAACTTACAACACTGTATCACGATTACCACACAACTTGCGCTGGTTGCCTTCCATAATGCTCAAAATATCTGCACTCTCTGGTCCAGCAGTCCCTCCTGCTACAATTGATGGTGACAAAGCACGTGGAGACCAGATCTGCAACTAACAACCTCACCTATGTAAAGATACTCAAATGCATAACTGAAGGTATACAGTGATATTCCTCGGTGCTTGCCTTAATAGTGTTGTCGATGCCACTAGTTGCAACAACACAATCAAATGGATGACACTGCACACAATTGACAACTAAAAAGAAATACAAAGCAAATGAAACAGTCATCAGCAGAAAGAAAGGGCACAAAGTAGTGGTAACTGAGAAAAGGGCCTACCAGCTTCATCTCCAGAGAGCACTTTTACCAACCTTCCGTTCTCTTTTCCCAAATGAACCATCTACCATCGTCACTGCCACTTGCAACATAATCTCCTAACAAAATTTTACTAAAGTAAATTTCGATAGTAGACGAACCATTAAGAGAAGAAATTATCGAAAACATGTTTACTTCCCTCTGAATTTGTAGGTTCATACTGAATATTGATTTCTGCATAAGGATCTTTTAGCCTATTTTAACGTATCACATCTAGCGTGTAGTCTTAATGGATTTCGAGGTTTCATTCCAACAAGAGAACTATTATTTTCAGAACTGTGAGTAAACACACATGGCAAAAATTGAGTCGATGTACTGGTTGGCGGTCCAGAGAGCAGCCATAAGAGTAGATGTAGGTATTGGAGGTGGTGGTGGTGGTGGAGATAGAGTAGGTACTGGAAGTGGTGGTGGTGGAGGAGGCAAAGTAGGTACAGGAGGTGGTGGAGCCGTAGTAGGAGGCATATATACCTCCTCACTAGATTCAGATGGAGTCAACATATCACCTGTAGGAAAGAAATACATAAAAGACTCAAAGAATGTGACATCAGTACTGGCAAAGTATCTCCACCGAAGCGAATCAAAACAACAGTACCCCTTCCTGGGTACAAAAGTAACCAACAAGGACACACTTGACAACTTAGGGGAGATCTTATCACAACGAGGCATCAGATTGTGAACAAAGGCCACAGAGCCAAACACTCGAGGTGTAAGGGAGAATATATCCTCCTCAAAAAATGCAAATCGATAAAGGAACATTTTCTCCTAAAACAGAAGTTGCAATACGGTTCACAAAGTAGTAAGCTATGATAACGACATCGCCCCAATAAGAGTGAGGGGCACGACTCGGAATCAAAAGAGTTCTGGGTCACATCGAGTACATGACGATCTTTGCATTCTGTAACATCGTTCTGCAGGGATGTGTAGGCACATAAAGTCCAGTGTACGATGCCAAGAGACATGAGGAACTCGGATAGTTGTAAAGTGCAGAACTCTAAGGCATTGTCAAATCGCAAATACTTGACAATCGCAGAGAAGATGGTCTTTATTTAATTAATAAAGATTTTAATGACAAGCCCAGCCTCGGACTTAATTTTAACAAAAAGAACTCAAGAACGTCTAGAATAGTCATCCACAACAAGATAAGGACCCTAGACATCTTGAAGAAAACATGCTCTTTTCATTCTTTTAGCGCTCTCAACATGGTATCAGAGCAGCAAGTCCTAAACCGGTGTTCTGACCTAATCGCATTTGTAAAGTGCAGAACTCTTAAGGCATGTCAAATCACAAATACTTGACAATCGCAGAGAAGATGTTCTTTATTTAATTAATAAAGATTTTAATGACAAGCCCAGCCTCAGACTTAATTTTTAACAAAAAGACTCAAGAACGTCTAGAATAGTCATCCACAACAAGATAAGGACCCCCAACATCTTGAAGAAAACACGCTCTTTTCATTCTTTTAGCGCTCTCAACATGGTATCAGAGTAGCGGTCCTAAATCGGTGTTCTGACCTAATCGCTCCCCCCCACCAGCCAGCTCCGCGTCGCCCAAACAGCTTGTACCGTTCGCCAAGCCCTGCGTCGCTTGCTAGCAGCACCGTGCCACCTCATGCGGCCTCGCGCAGCCACGCTGCTCGCCAGCGACCACGTGTGAGGCCTCCTCCCCGTGTATTGTGCTACACTAGCGGGTTGCGTCGCTCCAGGAGTTTCGCTAGCGGCCGCCTATCGCGAGCCTCGCCACCCTAGTGGCCACCATTCGCTTCTGCGCGTTGCACTAGCAACCTTTGGCCACTCCGTCGCATTGCCCTAGCGGCCTCTTGCCGCTGTTGCACCACTCTCACCATGTATTGTGCCCTAACAACCTTCTAGTGCTCCTACGCCGCTTCTAGCAACCATCTCACCGCATCTACGCCGCCCCAACTTCCTTCTGTCACGCGGTCTCGTCGATCCAGCAGTCACGTGGCCCAGCGCATCGTATCAGCCGCCTACGGTCCACCAATCTCGTCGATTGACTTCAGCTCTATCACACCATATTGGTCATACGCCATTTCTGCTTCAATCGGTCTGTTGATTCGATGTCTTTGTTGGGAAAAATAAGAGACGTGTCTTATTCCATACACCCTAAGCTCTCTTAAATAGGAGAGTAGCCTATAGGTAAAATACATGAAGAGTCCAACGGGAACAAGAAAATACGAAAAGGTACAAATCAAAGAATAACACATATCTCTACACTCCCCCTCAAGGTGGAGCATAGATGTTAATCATGCTCAGCTTGGACGAACACTTCTGAAACGAACCTCGAAGTAACACCTTGGTAAAGATGTCTGCAGTTTGGTCCCCTGAGCTAACATGGGATGTAGATACAAATCCCTTCTGAATCATATCTCGTATGAAGTGACAATCAACCGCAATGTACTTGGTACGTTCATGAAACGTTGGATTATTTGCAATGATTAGAGCAGCTTGATTGTCACATTCCAGAGCCATAGGAAGAGGGACTTTTATATATAGATCTGTAAGCACAGCCTTCACCCACATCATTTCTGTACTGACCTGGACCATAACCCTATACAAGACTCAACACTGGATCTTGCTACAACCGTTTGCTTCTTGCTTCTCCATGAGACCAGAGGTCTCCAACATACACAACAAATCTAGTGGTGGACTTCCTATCCTTAGGACATCCTACGTAATATGCATTTGCACATGCTGAGATAGTAATCTCCTTATCTTTCTTAAACAGCAGACCTGCACCTGGAGATGATTTAAGGTACCTGAGTATCATATGTATAGCATCCATATGTACCTAACGTGGTTGCTCCATGAACTAGCTCACCTGACTCACAGAAAAGGAGATATCAGGTCCGGTAATAGTAACATAAAGAAGCATACCCACCAGTTCTCTGTATCTTCTCCTATCCACCTCATCAATATCGTCATCATATAGTTTCATGTTGGGATCCATGAGTGTAGTGGCAGGTCGGCAACCAAGCATTCCTGTTTCACTCAGCAGGTCTGTGACATATATCCTCTGGGTCATTACCAGCCCATGAGGACTTCATACGAATTCTAGTCCCAGAAATATCTAAGAACTCCAAGGTCCTTGGTGACAAATTCACGACCCAGCATTTCGTTCGCCCTCTAAATTCCTTGTTCATCATCACCTGTAATCAAGATATCATCTACATACACCATATTTGCAATAACACCTCTAGGTGTCTTCTGTACGAATAAGGAATGATCTGCATTTGGAACGTTTGTACCCCTGTTTTTAAACAGGTCTGAAGAGCTTCTGGAACCAAGCTCTGGGGCTCTGCTTAAGGCCATAGATAGCCTTATGAAGTCTACACACCTTAGAACACTCCCCCTCAACATCAAAACCAGGTGGTTGTTGCATGTAGACTTCCTCCTGCAAGTCACCATATAAGAATGCATTCTTGACATCTAATTGGTAGAATGGCCAATCACGAGTAACCACAACAGAGAGGAGGATCCGTAGGGTGGAATGGCGAGCAACGGGCGAGAACGTATCAAGATAATCCACCCCATATGTCTGTGTAAAGCCACGAGCAACCATGCGTGCCTTGTATCTGTCAATGCTGCCATCTACATTCTGCTTAACTGTAAACAACCCACTTGCAGCTCACTGTAACACACATCAGTGGTTAGCAGTAACAAGGATCCAGGTACCTCTTGACTGAAGAGCAGCCATTTTCTTCTACCATGGCTAAACTCCATCGACTATCCTTCAACGCATCTTGGTAATTTCGTGGAATTTCCACCACCGATAGTGCAATGACAAAGCTCCTGAAATCTCCAGTTAAGCGATCAAAAGACACAATAGATGCCATTGGATATGACGCGCAGCTACGCTTCTACTTCCGAAGGTGCAATAGGTAGATCCAAATCACCTGCCTCCTCATTTGGCCTCTGTAACACATCTTGCTCAGGGAAATCATCAGATCCATCAATATTGGTAATATTTTCAGAATATACCTCAGGCGAGCTAGATGATGAGCGGTGACCATGAGCAGAAGCAGGCCTACGGGTATAGTGGAATGGTAATGGGGAAACATGAACGGTAACCAGAGGTGGAGGTGGTGGTGGTGATGATGGAGGTGGTGATAGTGGTGGCATGTATATAGCTTCAGTCGTGCCAGAGGATACCAACTGATCGTCTGTAGAGGAGAAGTACATAACAGACTCGAAAAAGGTAACATCAGCACTAACAAGATATCTCCTGCTCAATGGATCATAACACAACACCCCAGAAAGAATGAGGGGCATGACTCTGTATGAGAAGTGACCTGGTGACATCAAGTAGATGGCGATGTTTCCTTTCTGCAACCCCATTTTGTTGGGAAGTATAGGCACAGGATGTTTGGTGGATAATCCCTTAAATTGAAAAATAATTGAAGAGAGTATAAGTACAAAATTCAAAGGCAATATCACTTCTCACAATCTTTACGGATGCAGAAAAAACATTACGAACTTCATTGATAAAATTTATGATAATATTCCCCGCTTCAGATTTATTCTTTAACAAGAAGATCCAAGACACACGAGGTAAATCATCCACAATAATCATATAAAACCTGTGTCCCTGATGATCAGGAACATGACTAGGACCCCAGATATGACATGAAACAACTCAAACTTGGAGGTACGACTCCGACACTGACGACTGGGAAAGGTAGATCGATGGTGCTTTCCCAACTGACAAGCCTCACATTGAATGGACGTGTGAGGTGAGACCTGGGGTAACACACGACACAGTTTCTGAAGCGGTAGATGTCCAAAGTGCAAGTGCCACGGTAATGGGGAGGTAGATCCAGCAGGTAGAGAGGAGGCTCCGGCATAAGAGGTCCGACTGAGACGATATAGGCCGCCTTGCTCATAACCACGCCCAATCACGTTGCCCGTAAGGATGTCCTGAAAAATGAGAGAAGATGGATCAAAAATTGCTCGATAATGTAAATCCTTTGTATGTTGGCTAATGGACAATAAATTCATAGAGAAGTCAGGTGCATGGAGCACATCCTTGAGGTGCATAGAAGGTGTCAGGCTAATCTCCCCCTGACCAGTGATAGGAGAATGTGTCCCATTGGCAATAACCACAGTACGGCCTGGAGGGACCTGTCGGTATGCTGTAAGTAGTCCTTGATCACCACATAGATGATGTGTAGCACCAGAGTCCATAATCCACTCTAAAGTATCTGATCCACTATTGCTAGTAAATGCATAAGTGCTACTTGAGGTACGGGTGGATGCAGAAGCAACAACATTGGGGTGACTGTCAGAAGCTGGTACTGATGCAACTGGGCCAGATGGAGGAATAATGCCCCTCAGACGGGCTACAAGGTCATCAAAGCGCTGATCTAGAGATGAAGCAGATGAAGGCTCAATATGTTCAGCTACTCGTGCGGAGGCAGGAAATCCATGTTTGGAGTAGCACGTGTCTTCAGTATGCCCAGAACGGTGGCAAAAAGTACATGATGGCCGAACACGACCCCCTCTACCCCGAGGTCGACGACCACGGAATGATGATAACCTCCACGACCTCGATTCGCTGCCATGGCTGAGGCGGTCTGATTTGCAGTGGACGAAGGAATAATAATACGGCTTAGTCTGTGAAATGCTTACTCCATTGGAGGAATGGTGGAATCCACCAAGATCTGGGAGCGTGCAGCCTCGTACTCTGGATGTAGAGCCGCCAGAAATACTCCTACCATAGTGGCATTCTGGTAGGTCTTCTGTTGCTCAAGCGTGGCTGTGAGAGGCATGAAGCTGTAAAGCTTCTCAAACATTCCTCGTAAAGATGTGTACAATGAGTGTAGAGGTCGTCCATTCTGCTTGATAGTAAAGATGTCATGCTGGAGTTGCAGAATCTTCGTCTCATTCTTCGCCTGAGAATATGTAGTGGCCAGAATATCCTACATTGCTTTTGCAGTGGGCTGATGGAGAATATCATTGGCAATCTCAATTGCCAGGGTTCCTGCTAGCGACACCTTGGCATATACATCATCTGCCTCCCATGAGATATTGACCCCAGTCTTCTCAGCATGCTCTTCTTAGGTAAGAATGTGCTTCTTACCGGTTGACTTCATCATACTCGTGAACTGCATTGCCCACAGTTCGTAATTTGAACCATCCATCTTCACAATAGGCGATGGACCTCTGAAGGCGCCTGTAGATGGGATGTCTGCCTTGCTTTCTGACATTATGATAATGGAAGACTAGGGTAGTAGACTGGAGATATGATCGTCTACACGGACATTAACGGGTTTAGTTGCATATGTAGACTCAAGCAACCAAACCCATTATCTTGGAAACGCGAGCGAGAGTCTTCTATATTGCAACGGTACCCTAGAGTTAGGCAAACCCTAGGATGTGGGACTGCTCACACTTCCTGTGATAGTCGATATGCACGAATAGTACCCGGTATTGGTGTACGCGCATAAGAAGAATGCTGGAGTCGTACGCGCGCTAGGACTGCACGGTGTATGTGCTAGGAATGCATCAGATCGTGCACCAGATCACGCACCAGAGATCGTGCGCAGGGGCTGCACGCGCACCAGATCACGAGCAGGAACACGACCGTAGGACTAGCGGCACTGAAACGCGCACAGAACTGCGCACAGGGCTGGAACCGTGTGGCGTGGGGGCTTAGCGCGGCCGAGACCGGGGGCGCGTGAGATGGTGATGCGTGCGACGTGAAGGGCTCGAAGGTGGAGGTTAGGGTTAGGGTTTGGTTCAAAAACTCCAGTTTAGGACCGTCGCTCTGATACCATGTTGGGAAAAATAAGAGACGTGTCTTATTCCATACGCCCTAGGCTCTCTTATATAAGAGAGTAGCCTATGGGTAAAATACATGAAGAGTCCAACGGGAACAAGAAAATACGAAAAGGTACAAAATAGAGAATAACACTTATCTCTACAGTCTTTCTAGGACTACAAGGACTATCTTGGTCACTTTTTCTTAACCTTTGCGACCACCATGGCATTTGCAGAACCCAAGCTCCTGTACCCGACTTCTTCTATGACTGTACATGGCACTTCTATCAAACTCAAGGGATCTAAAAACTACGTTTTATGCTCTAGATCCTTCAAGGTGTTTATAGGTGGTCAGCGAAAGAACTATTTTCTTACTAAAGATCTGCCCAAGGAGATGGAAAACAACTAAGATATCTAGTACGTATAAAACTGCCAGGTGATTACTTCGATGACCAACGGTGTCGACCCGAATATATCCTCCAACCTTATTTACAAGGAGACTGCGAAGGCGAGAGCCTTGAGAATACCTACTCTCAAAAGACAACTAAGTCCAGACTCTCAGACATCCACACAAAGATCTGATCAACAAATCAGGGTGATACTTCCTAGTCGAGTATTATAGACTCTCCACCGGCCTGTTTGAGGAGCTCCTTATTTTTCAGCCTGCTTGTTGTGATAAGTAGATTGGAAAATGAGCATAATGACAAGTATATCGCTTCTTATCAAGACTCCATCCATGATACAAGTCTGTGAAAGGTCAATTTTTCACTGTTGTTGCATTACCCACTCTTAAGACCATATATGATCAACTATAGGAGCTTGATTCTCCCTCTCCTCAGTTATCTACAGAGACTACTGCACATATTGCTAGAGGATGACCAAACTACCAGGGAGGACACGGTTGTGACTTTGGTTGTTGGTCGTGGTCGTGAGGTTGGACGAGGACGTGACTTCGGACGGGGATGGGATATTGCAACCGCCTGCTATCCGGCATGCACATCACTGCGGACGCTGGAATCATCCATTTGAACGATGTTGGGCAAAGTTTGGCATGCCTACTAATGCTAATAGTACCTATGTGGCTACCTCATATGAAGGTTCATATGATATGTAGACACCTTGCCAGATCAACCGTCTGGTGATAGTCAAACATCCTGCACTGCCTCTGAGTATGCTCGTCTATGTCAGTTGCTACATAATTCTGCCAGTGACACTAGTACCTCTGCTCCGACTTCGAGTATTGACACTACTTCAGGTACGCTTGCCAATGTTGCCTTTTGCATCTAGCCCTGCATGGGATCATTGATTCTGGTGCCTCTACTCATCTGACGGGAGAAGGTAGTCTTCTCACCTCTGCACATCCTTCCTCCGTTGTGGGGACTGTTCGGGTTGCCAATGGAGCACATTCTCCTATCACTATTGTGGGGACTATGAAGTTTTCCTCCAATCTCTGCCTTACCGATGTGCATTGTGCTCCTGATTTTCTGCTTAATTTCTTATTTGTTCACAAGTTATGCCAAGAACTTAACTATAGTGAGATATTTAATGAGTTATGTTGCTATTTTCAGGACATCCGGACGAGATAGATTTTTGGTGGGGGACATGAGAAGAATGGCCTATATTATCTTGATATCCCCTCTGATTCTACTTTTACTGGCGCTGCATCTATATCTACCAATCTTGTTCTTTGGCATCTTCACCTCGGTCATCCATCTGCCAAAGTTGTCTCTTTAATGTTCTCCGAACTCTCTACGCTTAAGCCCTTTGAGTGGGAGGCGTGTGAGTTCGGGAAAAATCAACGAGGTCCTTCCCTGCTCATTCAGAACCTCGCCACAAAGTTCCTTTTTCAATAGTCCATTGTGATATTTGAGGACCATGTCTGATCCGTACTCTGAGTGGATATAAGTACTTTGTTGTTTTTGTCGATGACTATAGTCGATCATCTTGGGTCTATCTACTAAAAGAACGACCGGAGATTAACAATATTATTAAGAATTTCTTCCATTATACAACAACAACAACAAAGCCTTTTCCCACAATTAAGTAGGGTCGACTACATGGATTCTTCGCCTCCATTCAGATCTATCTTGGGTCAATCCCGGACTTATATCCAAAAATCTAAGATCCCTTTGTATAGTCTCTTTCCAACACTTCTTGTGGTCCTCCTCGCCATCTCTTAGCCGGCTCAACATCCCAACACTCGCATCTCCTAACTGGTGCATCAGCTGATCTTCTTTGCAAATGACCAAACCATCTTAAGCGGTTTTCTCGCATTTTATCCTCGATCGAAGCTACACCAACTTTCTTTTTGATTTGCATCATTCCGAATCCGATCTTTACGTGTGTGTCCACACATCCACCTTAGCATTTTCATTTCTGCTACAACCATTCTCTGCACATGTCTATGGTTCACAGGCCAACATTCAGATCCATATAGCATAGTAGGTCTCACGGCTGCTTTGTAAAACCTTCCTTTACTTTTTAAAGGAATTTTCTTATCACAGATAACAGCAGAGTCTCCTCTCCACTTTAGCCATCCTGCATTTATTCTATTAGTAATATCTCCATCAATTTCCCCATCATGTTGCAAAATAGATCCCAGATATCTGAAAGAATCTCTCTTCTGAATGTTATCGTCACCAATCTTCACATTGATTCCTTCACCATTGCTTCCATCAAAGGTGCACTCCATATATTCCGTCTAAGCCCTACTTATATGAAAATCCTTTAGTCTCCAGACGTCAAGCTTCTCATTTACTCCATCTTTAGTCTCGTCAATCAACACAATATCATCAGCAACTAATATGTACCAAGGTAACTCATCCTGAATATGACTTGTCAACTCGTCCATAATCAAAGTAAAAAGAAATGGACTCAAAGCTGAACCTTGATGTAAACCAATGTCGATGTCAAAATAGCCAGTCTTCCCAGACGGAGTCCTTACACAAGATAAAGCCCTATCATACATGTCCTTTATGAGGTTAATGTATAGGACATGTACTTGTCTCTTCTCTAAACTCTCTACAATATCTCTCGTGGGACATAATCAAAAGCCTTCTCCAAATCAATAAAGATCATATGGAGATTCTTCCTTTAGCTTTATAAATCTCCATTGTTCTCCTCAGCAAATGGATGGCTTTAATAGTTGAGCGACCTGGCATGAATCCGAATTGATTTTCTTTATGTTGGAAACTTGCCTCAACCTTCTTTCAATCATTCGTTCGCAAATTTCATAGTGTACTCATTAGCTTGATACCTCTGTATTTGAACAATTTTGAATGTCTCCTTTATTCTTATAAAGAGGCACCACGACACTCCTCCAATTTTCAAGCATTTTTCTTGCTTCTCCAAATAACATTGAATAGATTCGTAAGCCAAGTCAAACCACGCTCACCTAAAACCTTCCATACTTCTATAGGGATGCCATCCGGTCCTACACCTTTCCCAGATCTCATAACCTTCAAAGCCTCCTCTACTTCCTTTCTTTGTATCCATCTATAGCTTGCACGATTCAAGTAACTTTCACTACTAGCTAGATCACCCAAAGTGATCTCTTTATTTCCTTCCCCAATGAAAAGTTTATGGAAATACTGCTCCCATCTAGTCTCTATATCCTTCTGAGTAACAAGCACGTGACCATCCTCGTCCTTAATGCATCTCACTTGAGAAAGGTCGTTGGTCTTTCTTTCTCTTGCTTTGGCCAACCTGAATATATCTTTCTGCTCCTCCTTAGAGTCGAGATTTTTATACAAAACTTCATAAGAATTTTCTCCATTATGTTAAAAATATTTTCTCCTTCGGTATTCAAATCTTTTACTTAGATAAGGCTTTGGAATTTACTCAAATGATCTAACCACTTTCTTTACATCCCACGGCACCATTCACCAAACATCATGCCCTTACACTTCACAACAAAACTAAATACCCGATCTCTCCTCACCCAGATAAAAGTTCCCAAAACCTATAAGGGGATGTTGTTTTGACTGTTGTCCATCTTATCAACAGGATTCCATCTTTATCACTAAATGGATCCACCCATTCTCACTACTCTACCCAACCGAGTTGCCTTTTCCACTACCCTTACGATTTTTTGGATGTGTTGCATTTGTTCATAACATTCATCTTGCTGACAAACTCTCTCCTCATGCAATTAAAATATATTTTCTTGGTTATTCTCTTACTCAAAAAGGTTACAGGCGCTATGATCCAACTGGGCATTGCTATTATGTATCTGCACCTTTTTTGAACAGACCAATTTCTTCACACAACTTGTTACCGATATTCCTCTTGATCTCCCACCTCCACCCATTGTCTATACGCGAAAACAAAAATCTAAAGTTCTAAACCACCAGATGTTCCCATATCAATGTCTTTATCGCAAGATGATATGCCCACTTCAAGTGTCCCCTCCACTACTGTCCTAGATGATCCCGAGGAGCTTCCCATTATTCTACGCAGAACTAAGAGGGCAACGTACTCTTCATCCTATGTCTCATTTCACTACTACTGCTAGTTTATCAACAATTGATAGAAGATATGCAGATGCTCTCAAGACCATTTCTATTCTGAGAGGCCATCACAGTGCTTTGCAGGATTCAGGTTGGCACCAGGCCATGAATGATGAGATGGACGCTCTTACTTCCAGAGGAACATCGGATCTAGTGCAATGCCCTAAAAAAGACTAGACCTGTGGCATGCAAATGGGTTTTCATGACCAAACAAACACTAGACGGGTCAATTGAAAGATTAAAAGCTTGCATTGTGGCTAAAGGCTTTACGCGAACATATGGTGTAGACTACCTTGTGACATTCTCACCGATTGCACGAATGTGCTCTATGAGAACTATCTTTTCTGTAGCCACTAATAAAACATGGCTTATCTTCAAGATAGATGTGAAATATACTTTTTATATGAAGATATTGATGAAGAGGTCTACATAATGCAACCTTTGAGGTATGAAGTCGAGGGGGAGTACGTATGTGGACTTCGCAAGGCAATATATGGCATGAAACAAAGCCCAAGGGCATGGTTTGACAGGCTCACCGCAGAAATCAGCACTCTTGGCTTTCATAGAACAACCTCTGACTATTTTGTGTTTGTCAGAAGACGAACCAGCGATACCGTTATACTGGTTGTCTATGTAGATGATATGGTTATCATAGGTGATGATGATAAAGGGATTCTAGAAACATGACCTTTTTTCCAGAAAGTGATTGTTACTAAGGATCTTGGTCCATTACGCTATTTCTTGAGCATAGAAAGTACTATGCACTACAGAAGGACTTCATCTCTCTCAGAGAACACTGCCTGGACATCCTTACTGAAGCCAGGTTACTTGTATGCAAGCCTTCGGGTATTCTGGCAGACCCAAAGAAACACTCTACGTCCTTGGATCACGTCTTCGAAGATGTTACTCGATATAGTAGCCTGGTTGGCAAACTTCTCTACCTCACAGTTACTAGAACAAATCTCTTATGCAGTCAGCCTAACCAACACATGGAGCAACCTTGTTACAATGACTGATAGACATTCTTCAAATACTACAATACTTGAAGGAATCTCCAGGGTGTGACCTCTTTTATGGGGCAAACGGGTACGCTGACGTTATTGCATATGTTGATGCTGATTATGCAAGTTCACCAGGGGATCGACGCTCTACCATAGATATGCTATGATGGTTGGAAGAAATCTTGTCACTTGGAGAAGCAAGAAACAAAAAGTAGTATACAGATCTAGTGCAGAAGCAGAATACAAAGCAATGACTCAAGCGACTTGTGAGATCATGTGGCTATTAACTTTTCTGCAAGAACTTGCAGTCACCACTCCTATTCCATTATACTTTGACAACAAATCTGCTACTTACATTGCCACAAATCCCATGTTACTTGAACGAACAAAACATATAGAGATTAACTGCCATTTTGTTCGGGATGATGTAAGGGAAGATTAATACTCCTCACATTACCACCGATCTTCATCTTGAAGAAGTATTCACTAAGGCATTACCCAAGAAGCGCCTTCTCTAGATAATTTCCAAGTTGGGCATGATTGATAAATATGCTCCAACTTGAGGAGTGTTAGTAATATAAACATATGATTCTTATTTTATCATTGTAACCCCACTAGGGGCACTTATGTATTTTTCCTTTTTGATCTCTCTAAGGTTTTGTCCTATATAAAGACCCCTAGACCTCTAGAATAAAACACGCTCTTTTCATTCTTTTATCGCTCTCAATATCGTGAACATGTACATACGTGTTGTTGGAGTATTTGGTTGTGCGCCTATTAAGTTGTAGGTCGATAAATGGATACCTGCAGGATTCATTTACCACATTCAGATGTTTAGTCCCGCATCTACCGGTTTGGAGATGTGGAGACTCAGTGAGGGCTATATATAGACCCCCACACCCAATGTATCAGTGCGAAAATTCAATAGAATACCCGTCCCTTTGAGGCATTCTCCCGTGGTTTCATCCCGCTCCTTAGGGAGTAGGGTTCCACATAAAAATTCTCGTGTTCTTCATATTTGATCTTTCTCTATCCTATGCTCTGTTTATCTTTCCGTTTCTGCATTCTCTATTTTCTAACATGATATAAGAGCAGGTTTGATTCTCGAGGAGTTGTTCTTGAGTGTTTTTGTTTTCGAGATTCGATTATCGAGTTGTTCTTGAAGATGATTATTATTTTTGTTCAATTTCTAACCAAGTTCTAGGGTTTCGATTGAAATCCTAGATTCTGTCTAATCAACATCAGTCATCTTCTGATTCTAGGGTTCTTAGAACCCTAGTTCTGTTCGCCATTCTTGAAATTCTCAGCCGAAATTCACATCGTATCATTCATACAAATCATTCAGGCCAGACCGATCCCGTACGTCTTCTCCAGGTGAAGGGGACGATCAACCTCCTTCTTCATTTCCAGGAGAAGGAGAACCACAACTCTCCTCCTCCATGCAAGAAGCGCAGGCGGTGCACGAAGCAACCCTTTAGGCACAGATCAGAACCTCATCGATAAGACAACCCAGGCGTGCATCTTCCTCCTTGCGAGTGATGATGCAGCCCATCGTTGCCCCTCCATTCTTCATCGCCAACCTCCAGGAGGCGGCGACACTTGAAATCCAGGCAGCCTTCCTCCCATATCTCCGTGTACGAGGAGGGCTCCAGCAGTTCCCCTTCGGTGACGCCCTAATCCTTCTCAGCCATCGTGCGCGCTCCGGACTCGTCACTTCAAGCCTCTGGGTGGCACCCCCTCTCGACGCGGAGCCACAACAACTGTGGCAGGACCCTCCAGGCTGTGCGGCCCTCCTGCGCAGCCTCAGTCCCAAGGCGTTGCACCCGCCTCTACCTCCCATCGTCGATCTCAGCCGCGTGCCACCTTCCCTCGCATGGCAGCACACTCCAGAGCAGCGAAGCCCGGAGGCTCTCCAGGCGATGCTGAAAGTACTCCATGGGGGCGCCATCTCTGGTGCAGGAGGTGGTGTTCCTCAATCGACGAGTTCTCCAAAGGGAATCCTAAGAATGGTTTGCTGCCCTCGAGTCCTTGTGGGCTTCTTTTATTAAAAAAAATGCTTGCGATTAGTTGGGTCGTAGTAAAGAAAAAGGAGGGGGGTGCTTGAGTTTGGACCCATGTAGGTTGTGTTTTAAAAAAAGTTGCAAATAATCTGAGCCCAAATGGAGTGCATGTTAAAAGAGATAGAGAAGCTTGGGCCCAGACTTTGGGCCGAGTCATGTTGTAAAAAAAGGAAAGAAAGGAAAAGAAAAGAGGCGCGTACATACAAAAGCTTGACGCAATTAAATAAAAGGTGCATACATTAAAAAAAGGCGTACGCAAGTTTCTTTTGAAAAAAAAGGAAAAGTCGTAAAAAATTTAACGATTTTAAAAATTGTTTAAAAAATAATTTCAAAAAAATGAAAAGTCGAAAAAATGATGAAGTTGGCTTATTTGGTTTCTTGCCTTTCCCCCACATTATCTTGTCTTCCCCCAAACTTTGTCGATGTTGATTTTCCGACAAGTATGGGAGAAAAGGGGGAGTATATGTAGAGTCACAAGTCTATTCAGATTCTCCAAATACAGATTTTCAGACCAGCAGGTTGTTCAGACTCTACAGTTGTTCAAACTCGACGATAATGGTTCCGAGTCTTCAGTTTCAGATACGCACATGTATACGATCTTTTCAGACGAGCACATGTATGCCATCTTTTGTCGTGGTCCCCATCATTCTTCTTGTTTTGTCGTCCAGAGTTTTCATGTAAGCCATATGGACTCCAGAGTAGAGGATCATTCCCAATGCCATGTGGGCAAGGGTTTTCATGTGGTATCATAGGGACTCCAGAGTAGGGTACCATTCTCTGTGCCAAATGGGAGAGACCACTTCTCTGACAAGGTGACTTTCAGACTCCATTCTCCAGCGACTGTGGACTCCGACGAGGATTGCACTTCTACGACCTTTTCAGTTGGACTATTTCAGAGATCGAGCAGTTGTCCACTTGTTGTGGCGGGCCAGATTACTCCGACGAGGAGACTCATTTCAGTTGCAGCGACTTTGACAGGCGTAGTTCAGAGCACATGCTCTCCGACAAGGAGATTCAGTTGACTCACACTCCAGTCTATTCGTCCTCCTCACCTGCACGGCATGAGAAGCAACGTCCTCGACAACAGCCAACAGTTGTGCGCGTTGAGTTGATATTATTTGTAGTGTCATGTATTGTGAGTTAAGTTTCTTTCTCTTTTTCCAAGCTAAGTATTGCGTGCTCCAGCTTGAGGGGGAGTGTTGGAGTATTTGGTTGTGCGTCTATTGAGTTGAAGATGGGTAAATGGATACCTCAAGGATCTATTTACCCCATCCAGTTGTTTAAGTCCCACATCTACCAGTTTGGAGAAGTAGAGACTCAGTAGGGCTATATATAGACCCCTAAACCCATTGTATCCAGTGAGAAAGTTCAATAGAATATTCGTCCCTTTGAGGCGTTCTCCCGTGGTTTCATACCGCTCCTTAGGTAGTAAGGTTCCACGTAAAAATTCATGTGTTCTTCATATTTTATCTTTCTCTATTCTATGTTATGTTTATCATTCCGCTTCCCCATTCTCTATTTTCTAACATGTGTCATCTTGCTTCTACGAAGCATTGTCCACAGTCTTATCCTTTGACTCGGGGCTTTGTCAGAATCTACTCGTTATTACACTGCATAGAGGTCATAAACTACATGAACCACAACTCATAGTTGGACCTATCCATCTTGACAATGGGTGTCGGGCCCTTGAAGGCATTAGAGGAAGAGAAAACGTCACCCTTGTCCTCTGACATGATGAGAAAGAAGGCTAAAACGGAACTCGACTGGGGAAAAAGACCGATTCGAGCGAGCCTGCACGACCATATAGAGGATTGGTTGGACGTGTAGACTCATACAACCATCCTCGCCAATCCTCGACCCATGCTAGGACAGGAAAACATGATTCAGAGGTCTAAAATCGCACTTTCCGGTCAAAATCAGATCATTTCAGACTGCAGTTTGACATCAAAGAGGAAATAAATCGGCACCGGGGATCGTATATGACACGGAGAGGTGCGAGGGCCCGCGCTATGATACGCAACAGCGGTTCGGAGGTGTTGTGGCAATGCTAGGGCTGTTAAACAACATCGCGAAAGCACTGCAGTGGCGCTAGGGTTGTTCTGCCTCTACTGCAGTGACGTACCTGTCCTACAACGACGTGCGGAGGCTGGCACGTGGTGACTAGGGCATGGGTGGGATATTCGAACTTCGGTTTAGGACCGTCATTCTGGTACCATGTTAGGAGAAAACAATGAGTTGTTCATTCGTGAGGCCCTAGGGTTCTTTTATATAAAGGAGAGACCTGTTGGGCAAATTAAATAAAGAGAAAAGAAAAAATAGAAAATACATAAAAGAAACATAATATAATATAAATAGTATCTAAACATATTATATACTCCAACACTCCCCCTCAAGCTAAAGCTGAGACAACGACAACTTGTAACAAAAGAAAATATATTGCACATCTTTACTTGGTACATCTGAGAGACGGGAGGAGACCTACTCAGAGTAGTCGCTACGGGTAGAAGACCTCGCACGAGGACGAGGCTGCAACGATGAGGTCATACCTGCCATAGAGTCATTGCGATGACTCGATCATGGTTGGATTGGGTCACTAGAAGAAGTCCAGTATGGAGAGAAGTTAGTCGATGGTGAAAGACGACAGATAACAGTATGGTTGGGAGTGTTTGACTTCATATCGTGGATGGACAATAGTAGTATGAGACGATCCTAGTTAGAGAAATCCATCAGAAGTAGTTACCAAAAGTAGAATGGTTGTCTCTCATATGCGGATCTCTAGAATTGGGCTTCTCCTATACGTGAACCTTGAGAATGACCTCTCTCATATATTGTGGGTACTTGGAGTTGGTTCGTGTACTTGGACCCTGGAGATGAGACGCTTTTTGAGGAGCCACGAGTAGATGATGATGGACACAGTAGAAATTCTGTAGATACATCTCAAGTAATAAATAATGGAACCCATCTCGCGCAGTTTCTTTTATGTGCAATTTCTTAAGGTTCCAACATAACCCAACTTGTGTCATTGTTGCCTTTGTTGATGTTGCATCTGTTTCGGGTTCCCATCACTACTACACGAGCATCTTCCTTCCACCGCTACTGCAACTCTGTGAAATTTCCATCTTTCCTTCATCTTCCTTATCAACTTGAGAGTTCTAGACAGTAGAAACCCATCATACATCAATAGCAAGGTATGTAGCCTCCCTTCTTCTCTTTTGATGCTTTTTAAGGTTTGTAAACCAATGTTGCAGCAGGTCGTGTTACCGTCTTTCTCAAGGGCTCCCGATGGGGACAACCAATATTCAAGGAGATGTGCGATGGATGGGGTGCAACACCACCATTTAGGGTCGTGCGCGCAGTGGTGGCTGCTTGTATCCGCGTTTAGAACATGTGTTGCGTCGCCTGCTGGGAAGATTATGATGGTGGAGGGGATGCATTGCTTGCACGAGGTGTCAAGGAGATGGCATAGGTGCTTAATCATGTACAGAGGACGAGGGTGTGGGTCTCGTATCAGGGACTCAAAGAGGATATACTGCAAGGAGATTGGGCCATAATTCACACCACTTGGGAAGCAGGAACTCGCACGGATCATTGTTTTTAGTGAGATGGATGGCGGCATATTGTTGTGATCATCTTCTTGAACTTAAACTCACTGAGATCGTCTTCTGAGTCTTTGTACAAGAGAGCGGTGCTTTTAGGCTAGCACTTCCTAGAGAACAAGGGTTCTGGAAACCCTCAAATCTTGCCATCTAGGAACTGAAGTTGAAAATAGCCACGACTAAATTAGGGTTCCATCAGGATTCCTAGTACATGGAACGTGGCAACATGATCTTCGGACCAAAATAAAGCTTGAACATAGTAGGGATCCAAGAACCCTAGAATATTTTCCTCAAACTTGACGATGATGATCTTCAGAACTTGAACAATCACGAATAATAATAATAGAACTTGAAATAAAAATAAAAATCACTCAAAATCAACATGCTTCGACACCATGTAGAAAAAAAATAACACAAAAGCAAATCGATAATGAGAACATAAAAATAAAGAAATTCACTGCGAAAAGCTAATGTTTTACGTGGGACGCTACTCCGTGAGGAGCGGGACGAAGGCCTCAAAGGACCAAATCTTATGTATTGAATCTCTCTGTTAGAGTTATTACATTTGTATTTTAGCTGAGTCCAGTAACATTTCAGGGTCATATATGTATTTTCTCTTTTTTTGCTCTATCGGGTTTCTCTCTATATAAGAGACCCTACACTCATGGAATAAACACAATGATTCATTCTCTTTGAGTATTAGAGCAACAATCCTAGATCGGGGTTTGACCTAAACAAATCCTTCTCCACCTCCACGCCTCATCCCCTTTCGTCGAGAGCAAGTACGGGCCCTTCTCCCTCATCTAAGGCCACACATGTGGTCCTTCATCCCTCGTAGGAGTCGCAACATGCTCTGCCAACTACAGTCGCTTGTCGCTGTCGGGAACTGTTGGGGGCCCTTATGTACACACAGGGGCATCGTCGGTCGCCTCTAGGGTGTCACTAGCACCCCTTTGGGTGTCGGCGTGCCATTAGGCCCCATGCGATTGCTAGCGCCCATCATCAAACTCTAATAGCCCTTTCTAAGTCTCTGTGACGCCACCAATAGCCCTTTTTAGGGCTACCAACCCAACTAGGGCCAATCTCGTGTGCTGCCAGCACCCCCTGCACACCCTTTTGGGTGTGACTCCAGCCCTCATGCACCTTATTTTGTGATCAATTAATTAGAGACGAGTTAGATTCATTTACTCTTCTTAAATGTAATTTTAGATTCATTTACTCTTCTTAAATGTAATTTGACTCTAGATTGCCTCAGTGTATTAGATCCTAATTAAATTGATAAATTGCTTAGATTTGATAAATCATTTTAAGGTATATTAATGTGTATATTTGCATGTACTTGTAATATTATTATGTTCATGCCATTATATCTAACATGCAACTATGTTATATCATTCTGCTTCATCCATCCATTGCTTGACTGCATTGCTTGTCTCTCTATCTTGGCCGAGATAATTTATCAAACATTTAACATAGATATTAAACACATGAATAATCATATTATGGCGCGTGTCCTTGTGTTTGACCCTGGACTTCCAGGTTTATAAATTAAATCCAAGTCCTCCTCGTAGACATTTTCGATTCGGTTCTGTATGATTCACTAAGTATCGTATTACAACGAGTGCATATTGAGACATGTATTTAGCGAGTTTATCAGATTACCAATTACAGTTCCTCATTCAAGTCAATAAAATCCTATGAGTTGTTGTTCAATTCATACCGACTCCAAAGACGGTCTGAAGAAAGTAGGGTGACACTGAACTCCCCTCCAATAAGCCATAAAGCATATGGATGCATCTCCCTTGATCTCAGTCCAAAGGTTTCCCATGAACGAGGCATCGGTGGGACCATATACGCAAGAAAGCAAGATGCTAGCACCACTCCTAATATCCTAGAGCAGAACTGAGATGACATGGTTTCTTTTAACTTCTCTTATAAGATTGAAAAATCCCTCTTCCAAGCAATTAACAAGCCACCTACACTCCCCACATCCACCGCTCTGTATTGAGACCTAATATGCCCCACAAATGGGAATACCAATATCTAAGCTTCGTTCCTTCGAACATAAAATTGTTAACACACCATGTGCTAATCAGAGATCCCACTGACCTTTTTTTCCGGATCCTCAATACCCCTAACATTCGAAGTAAGGATCTTCATTTAGAACAGTTTTTCACACCCGGTACAAGGGTCACCCCTGCCATCAATGCGATGTTTTTTTTGCAATTCCTGTTGATGTAAGCAAACTTCATAGGTATCTGTCGCGAATCACTATTCCCATTTGCTATAATCCCAGCTCTGAGCTTATATCCCATCATCTTTCCTCTTTCTCTTTCTGAGTCCCTTCCCCTTTTTTCCATCATAGGTAATTCGTCGACACATATCCTGAAGAGGAGGATGGTTGCGTTGAAGTATCAGAACCATGAGCCGTGCCCGAGAAGGTTCCATAGGACACAAACCTTGTCGTTGAGGGTACATCCCAACGCTCCAGTAAGCTCGAAGGGGTGGCAACATTCTTATCTTCCTCCTCAAGTAACAGAGTAGGGCTTCTGGGGGTCATTAATTCTTCGCCAAAAAAAATTCCACTCATCCACTTCAATATCTAATTCGGGCAAGTACTAAAAAAACAGGTCTTGAAGTTTCGAACCTTAATAAGATCTGATAACGCCCCCTTGTTTTTTGAAAACAAAGAAGGTTTGGAATGCTCCAAATGGTCCCGATCCTCGAGATCCAATAGTTGCCGCTTAAAAGCTTCGAGACGAAGTATACAAGAACCCTAAGCTCCAGATCAGAGCCTCCAGAAGTAGCGTGAGAGGCTCACGCAACTGTCGTTGATTGACGACCTAAGGGATCCTTTGAATTTTGAAACTCGTAAGTTTCGCCATGACTTTCTCCTTGTTTGTAGTTGATGGTCGATCGTTAGCTTTCACCGAGGAGGCATTTGACAGAGATGATGGGACATTGGTACCAATCTGATCAGGCTCTTCAACCTTGTTGTCCATCTGCACCGGTGGTGGAGGTGGTAATACCACCCTCGCCAAGCATCGGAAACTCGATCGGCTAAGCCTTAGCAAACAAGAAAGCTTTGACGGCATCACCTTAGATCCTCGGAAGGAAATCAATGTTACAATGCTATCGGTTCTCGGCCGCTGACCATCAGAAAGCGCTTTCAGGACCAGCCCCCAATCACACAGAGTATATGCTAGAGACCTACAGCCATTCTCGAATGGAACAACACCCCAAGAACACTCAAGGTCATCTTCATAGTTGCTAATTGTTCCCCATCAATGTTACGTGGTTGTATCCAAATGACTTTCTCCTTCGGACCAGATAGGGAGAGAAGGAACTTGAAATCCTGCGAAGCAACCCTCTTGCATGGATAAAACCTTCGTCTAGCAGCACCGCATCACATATGAAAGAAGTTCGCAATAATGATTTCAGGTTTATGTCCAATCGATCTACCTCCCCAATTTCACCGTGAATAGCCCCAACCAGAAGATCTGACGTCGAGAAAAGTGCATCCTTCTACGAGAACACTTCCGTAAAAGTCTTTCCTCCAAGATCCAATGCTGGTGGGTTTCATTGATCATAAACCTTAAAAGCCCAGGCACTTGTGTGTTAATAGTATCCTTGACAACAACCACAACGAGAAGCTTGAAAGGATGGGAGGCCAAACGGTGATGCATTCAACGCTCTGCTTGTTAAAGAAGGAAGTTAGAGAGGCTAGAAGAGCCTGTCGAGCAGGTTTTGAAGCAGAGATGGACAAACTTAATAGAATCGAGGATGATCGTGAACTTGTTGCAGTAAGCTAAGAGAGATGGTTGTAGCCTGAAGGATAATCACGATTGAAGATAAAAAGCGAGTTGCAGAGTGGAAATAGAGGTTGTAGCAAACATGGCCCAAAAACGATAATGCAACCACAAAGTTCTTCATTAAGGTTGATATCAGAAGATGTCACAACTTGATCATGTCCATCGTGGTGAACGAAAGGAGGGTGGATGGTGACTATGATATGGGGCAGGCAATTGCAAAGCAGTTTCATGATTTTTCACATAGATCTACAAGTAGGCATTTGGTCGTGGAGGTGGAATGACTTAGGGGTGGCGCAACTATCAGATCAGCATGTGAACAATCAAGTTCAAAAGTTATACGATGGAGGAGGTTAAAGCTGCTCTTTGGAATATGAATGTTGATGACGTACCGGGACCTGATGGTTTCCCAGTTTATTTTTTTTTCGAGAATTTTAGCTGTTAGTCAGGCGAGACGTAGTTGAAGTGGCTAAGAGTTTCCAGGAGGCAATGCAGGCTTTGAGAAGATAAACATGACTCGTAATTTTTCTCCTCCAAAGGAGACATTTGAGAAAGTGGAGAACTACCGTCATTGCTCTTTCAAATGTTATTTACTTATTGTCAAGAAGGTCCTGGCAAACAAATTAAACAAGGTTATAGACTATATTATTTCATTGTTTCAGTCGACATTCATATCAAGAAGGCATATCGGCGACAACTTGACTATGACCATCGAGATCATAGGCGATTGAAAAAGACGTGTGAGAGACATTCAGTGGAAGGTGGACTTCTTCAAGGCTTCTAACACAATTGAGTGGCCTTTTCTACGTGTAGCCTTAGCAAGGCAAGGTTTCTAGATGTTTAAATTTCAAGGATGAAAAGATGTGTCACCACAACGACTTATTTGGTGCTTGTCAATAGTCATCCGGAGGGGGGCTTTTCAGTCACATCAAGGTGTGAAACATGGATGTCCCCTTCCTCCAATGCTTTTCATTATTGTTGTTGACGTCTTGGTTTGCATTGTTGACCAAGTGATTCAGTAGGAATCACAGCGGGTTATTCTTTTGATGATATCAATGTGTCGCTCTTTCAGTATGCAAATGACACCATCTTCTTCATCGAAGGTGGCTGAGAGGATGCCAGAGGTATTGTTCCGACCCTCGAGATTTTTGGGGATCTTTTTCAGCTCATACTCAACTGTAGCAATTCAACTGCTATCCCCTTTGGCTTATCAGAGCGAACACTCTAGCTCGTGGAGAGGAATTGGGCATAAACTGTGGATACATGATGATCCGCTACCTTGGTCTTCCACTGACTACCAGAAAACTAAAAATCATTGATCGACTACCAGAAAACTGTCCGCTTGGAGGGCGGCTATTTTGTCTCAAGGAGGTCGTTTAGTGCTTGTAAAGGTCATACTAGTAGTAATTCTATCCTTTTTATGTCAACGTCTCCTCGTTGGTATCTGTCGTCGTCTGGAAATGATCATGCGGATGTTTCTATGAGGGAAGTCAAACCAAGATGGATCGGGAGTTCACTTGACATAGAACATTGTTACGTTCCCCAAGCATGTGGGAGGCCTGAGGTTCCTCACCTGGAGACTGTGATAATGCATTACTTTTGAAGTGGGTTTCCAAGATCTAGGGCAGAGGTGAGGACCTGTGTTGCAGGCTCATTCACAGGATTTATGGCATCCACGCACGACTCTCAAACAATGATGATCCTCTAGATATCCTCTAAGCCATGAGGCATTCAACCCCGAGGTGTCATCAATTTTTCTTTCAAATACCAAAACTTTCATATTCATTTTCTTTTTTATAGCTATAATCTTAAAGATGTTAAGATGTTACATTTCTCAGATATTTGGTGTGACTATTTTCCTGAAAATCAAGTTAACGGCAAACAGGCCATTCAAAAAAAAATCAAATACATGTCTAATATATATAAAACAAGCAACTGTTTCTAGAAATTTGAACAAAAGCTACCAAAAAGTTTAATTAATGTTGAATCAGGATACCTCCTTGACCAAGAAAGCTGGCTTGTTTTATATCAGTCCCAATATTACAGTGTCCAACATATCTCTGCTTCATATCCACAGCAGAATCGAGCTTAAAAAGGTAAAAGAAGTCAGATAGTACTAAAGAAAACTTTAACAGATCATATCATGTAATCAAAAAGTAATTGAAACACAGGAAGCAATATCTCATTCTAGACACTCAAAAAAGAAAAAATTTCCAGTCTGATATTATGGCGAACTAATTAGTAAGCAGGCACATGCATTCACGATTGATTGTCGTATATTAATAGCAATGTTAAATGTTCACAATTTTAATTTAGATCAATCATATATATGACATGTCACAGGCTGCTTATGTTGTATGAATCTCTTCAGGCATTTCTGTCATCTCAGATGCCATTTATCTCCACATACAAGTGGATGGTATATGGTCAATAGCTACAGAGATAAGAAACCAAACAACCTTTGGGCAGATATAGGCTTACCTGCATTAATGAACTGTCGAATAACAGAATTGTAGTTGAGTTACAAGATCTGAACTGTCCGGCATTTGCAAATTCCATCAATATATTTTTACTTAAACCAAATTTCTGTAACCAATCACTTGCTGATCATTCTTTCAACAAAACTAAGGCTTAAGAATTTATTTCTAGGTAAAGGTTCAAAGGAAGTCTTTCAAGAATTAAAAGAAATGATAGATTTTTACCTTTAGCAGGGACTCTATGTGTAACTCATCCCCCATGTTTCTATGGCTAAGAAGACAAAGACTACCCTAGTTGCCTGCAAATGAGTGGGACTCGCCTCACGTGATTTTTCCCTTGCACTGAGAAGAATTCTCATGTAAATCATAGTGTTATGTGGTTTGTTTGTTATGTTTTCTACAAACTCTAATGAATAATATTCTTGTGTGAGTCGCTGGACGACTAGATACAAGATTAAGAGTGTGGCATCCCGGAATGACTTCAGTGGATTAGGGTCGAGATGTTACATATGTCGACTCGTGAATTTTGTCAATGGCTCCTAAAACATAGTTTCAGGGCCTGATTAGACAGACCTAGCATGAATATAATTTCTCTGGAATTTTGCAACACCGATTCTAATCACTTCGTGTTCCTCGAGCAACGGAAATGATGCATGATTGTTCTTGCAATCAAGCTTGCAAAAGGGGGAGGTCGGTATTTAGTCAGCCATGTCAATGACTCAGACGACTAATCTGACTTAGTTAGGCTTCAGTCAATTTAGCATTTTTAAATTATTATAAATATATAAATAATATATTATGCATAATGTTGAGATATTTATATCTCTACAGATTAATTTATGTTTTTCTCTTTATCCAATCTATTTTATGCAATTTTCCCTTAAAGCTTTTCTCCTACATAAAAGAGCTCTAGGACTATGAGGAATATAACTTTTCTTTACACCGTTCCACATGGTATCAGAGCAACGGTCCTAGACAGGAGCATGTGCCTTAAAACCCCACCCCACCAAAAACCTAAGAGCATCGCGCCGACCTCCGTCGCATCGCTCGCTCGTCGCACCTGCGCGACCCCCCCCCCTGCATTTCGCCTCCCCTACGCACCTCCCGCGATGCACTCCCGCACCTCACGCACCGTCGCTGCGGGCCTGCGCCTGCCCTCTCACTGCACCGTTGTTGCGGGCATGCGCTTGCCCGTGTGCTGTTGTTGCAACCCCCATGATCCGCCATCGAATCGCAGCCCACTCCGGCTGCTCTCTGTTGCCGAGGGGTCCTCGCTATTGGGTTTCTGCTTTGTTGTCTGACATGGTGACAACAATCTCCAAGAATGGGGTTGCACACTGTAAGAATAATGTCTTCACAGACATATAGGAAGATGATTACGGGTGCAGACTCATGCCACAACCACTTCCATTCTTTGGTGACTCCTTTGGGTGACTAGGGTGTAGCATGACTATCTAAAACACCCTAGTCACCCAAAGGAGTCACCAAAGAATGGAAGTGGTTGTGGTATGAGTCTACACCCGCAATCATCTTCCCATATGTCCGTGAAGACATTATTCTTACAGTGTGCAAACCCAGTCTTGGAGATTGTTTTCATCATGTCAGACAACAAAGCAGATATTCCATCCCTAGGTGCCTTCAAAGGTCCAGTACCAATTGTGAAGATGGATGGAACGAATTATGAACTATAGGCCATGTAGTTCATAAGTCTAATGCAATGTAATGGTAAGAAGCATATAATCACACAGGAGGAGCCTGTTGACAAGATTGGGGTTAACGCCTCATGGGAGGCAGACGATGCTTATACACGTGTATGGCTTTGTGGAACAATATCCATGGAGATAACTAATGACATATTGAGTCAGCCCACGACGAAGGATATATGTGACATTCTCATCGCTACATACTCTCCAGCAAAGAACGAGTCTAAGATTCTACAACTTCAACACAACATCTTCACATTGAATAAGAATTGGTGTCCTCTCCATACCCTTTACACTTCTCTAAGGGGCATGTTTGAGAGGTTACATGATTACATTTCCTTGACTGCCACTCCAGACCAGCTCGAGGCATATAGGGTTTCAGTGGTGACCAGAGTATTTCTACCTGGCAAATCATATGCCCTCTTCGATTCTGAAGGAAAAGATCGCGTTCTTGATTGTGTTTCCCGAGATAGATCTTTTCTCACTCATGTCTCGTATCTTCGCTTCAGTGGCTTTTGTTCATCAGATGTTTCCTGGTCTAGAGCTGTCAAATGTGTATTTGTTGGGTAATCCAAGACCCAAAAGGGATATTGTTGCTTCGACACTGTTCGACGAAGGTATTACGTTAGTGCAGATGTCACCTTTTTTAAGTCTATTATGTACTTCTCTCCTACAAGTGACAAGCTCATTTATTCAGAGGATGGGAAAGAGGTATATATGCCTCTACCTCCGATCTCCACTACACCATCATCGCCACCGCCACCTCCTCCTCCACCACCACCTTCCACACCTACTTTCTTTCCCCAGGTTTACCAACGTCGACCTCGTGCTCAAGTGCCAGCTCGGCTCGATAACTCAATAAGGGGCTCGATAAGGAATATATATACATATATTATTTATATATTTATATATAATATAAACAAAAAAAAGTAGCCCTTAATAATGTTACAATATATATTTCAAATAAGATATTATATATAACTTGGTTAGTGGCCTACGGGTAAGGAACGCAGTTTTAATAGAGCAGGTCTCAAGTTTGAATCCACACAATTCACTTTTTCTCCAAAAGTACCCATTTTCCTTAACGAGCTCGACTTGGGCTCGAGCCCAGACCAGACTCGATAAGGAGCTCGGGCTCGATAAAGGGGCTCGGCTCAAGCCTTATCGAGCCCGAGCTAGCTCGATAAGGGCTCGAGCTCATCGAGCCCGAGCTCGTGCCAGCTCGGTTGGGCTCGACCGAGCCCGAGCTCGAGCCCGAGCCTAGTTGGGCTTATCAAGCCCGAGCCCGAGTCAGGGGCTGGCTCGGCTCGTTGGGCTCGATAGCCAGCCCTAGTCGTCTCCACAAGACCATATATGTCCTTAAGTAGAGTATGAGGGCTTGGTTTCAGAAGCTCTCATAGTTGATTTAGCAGAATGGGTTTGTCAGATCAGTTGTATATCATTCTCTTTTTGTAAAGAGAACTCGACAATGTACGGTTGTTGTTCTAGTGTATGTTGATGACAGTTGTTATTGGCATTGATAAACAGGGCATTCAGGCAACTAAGGATTTCCTAGGTCGGCAGTTTGTGACCAAGGACCAGGGCAAGCTACGTTACTTCCTTGGCTTGGAGTTTGCATAAAATCAGCACGGTTATGATGCAAAGGAAGTATGTTACTGATCTTCTATCTGAAACAAACATGACAAGATGCAGACTTGCCACTACACAAATGGATCCCAATGCTAGGCTTTATGACAATGACTTTGAGAAAGTGAATAAGAGACGGTACAGAGAGCTAGTGGGGAAGTTGTTATATGTTACTATTACCAGGCATGATATATCATTTGCTATGAGCACAGTCAGTCAGTTTATGGAGCAACCCAGACAGGCCCACATGGATGCAGTTTACAAGATATTAAGATATCTGAAGTCTTCTTTAGGGGCATGCCTTCCTTTCAGGAGAGATACATCTCTAAAAGTCACTGGATGAGCATGTGGATTATGTTGGGTGTCCTAAGGATTGGAAGTCCACTTCAGACTTTATTGTGTTTATTGGTAGCTCACCGGTTTCATGGAAGAATAAGAAACATACAGTTGAAAAATCCATGATTCATCTACATTATATGGACGTCTTAGAAAAATCCCCTTAATATTTACCATGTAAACCCCTTAAAATCAATTAATTAACATTTACTATTACTATTGAATTTAGAGTTAAAATTTATAAATAATTTACCCTTTGTCATGATTAAGTTTATTATTTTATGTGTAAATATACAATATTTTAACCTAATTCTTTCTCTAATTTACTCTTTCATTAATTAACTAACTTAGCATAAAGAATTAAAATCAATAAAAAGAGCAAAAGCAAAAGAAAACACAAAATTCAGACATTCTATTATTTGCACATATTTTACCTTTGTCAATTTTATTTTACCTTTTTCTAAACCATAAAAATTAGATTAAGTGCGTAAATATTGTATATAAATTAATCCTCAAATTAAAATCAAATTAAAAATACAAAAAAATACAAAATGCAAAATTTGGTATTTTATTGTCTATAGAATACTTCTAAAAATACTTTTGTACAGTTGAGCTCTTTTGATTTTAGGCCCTTCACGAAAGTTGTAGATCTCGTCGAGACGGACAACTTTCATGTGTTGACCACTTTCTGAGTTGACATTATTTACTATCTCATTTCAATTTTTCTTTTAATTTTATATATACTTTTATTTTATCTTTCTTTATTTTGAATTTTACTTTTTTCTTAATTTTCTTTTTATTAGTAATTTAATTTTATTTTTAATTTAAATTTTCATTTTATTTATTTAACTTTTATTTTTAGTTTTTATTTTATTGCATTTTTTCCTCACTCTCTTTTTTCTCTCTCCCTTCTCTTTCCTCTCTCATCCCCACTCCCTCACTCTTAGGGTTCGTTTGGTTGCAGGGTTGGGAAGGATTGGGTTGGGTTGGGTACTACTCACAGGGGTACTCCCTCCTCACAGTTTACTATTCACCCAGCCCTGTGAATAGTACCCAACCCTGCCCAACCCTGCAACTAAACGAACCCTTAATCAGCTCACGTGCTCCATGTGTGACCCGCCCTTCCTCATCCTCTCCACGGATCACATGCAAGGCATGTGACCCCCACCTCCTCCCTTCCAACCTGCAATCGCCACCCGCTCCTCTGCCACCCATACGTGTGTAATGCCCTCTACCCCGTAACGCATCCCTGCTCCCTCTGCTTCCTCTCCCATAATTGTCGTCGAGTCTCGTTTCCTATAAATGTCATCGCGCAGCCACTTACACCCCCATCCGCTATTCTTTAAATCCATCGAAAAAGAGAGCTCAAGGTACGATTGGTGACAGGGTTGTACCATAGTGGCGAAGATCCTCCTAGTCGGCACGATCCATAGGTTCCACCGTCCTCTATTGCAGCTCTTCCTTGTGAAGACGGCTGAAGCTTCGCTAGTGCGTCGGCTGCTCTGAAGCGACGACTCAAGGAGCTTGCAACCCTCTTCCTCATGCGATCAACTAGCCGATGATCTTCACCACCTTCACTTCTGTTTCCACCATCGTTGCACCTCCTTTCAACATCGAGCTCCAGCTCTCCCCTTGTGCATGCCCCCGCGTGTCCGCAACCATCACCACCCTCAGCAGTGATTGCATGCGCCAACCTTGCATGCTTGCCTCCGGCCGCAGATCCACATCCTCGCACAGCCAGGCTCTCGGACTCAGCCCCCACCACCTTCATCCATGCTCCGCAACGCCGCCTCCTGGAGCCTACAACAGCTTTGTCCTGTGTGCATTGTCTCCAACCATCGCACGTGCGGCGCGCAACAGTGCTATTGGTCAACTACCCTCCGCCGCAAGCCTCTGCTTCAGACGCCCATGCTCGGTCCCACCTCGAGTGGACCACCATTGCCACCCCCACTTTCTCCCATGTATATGACACTCACGTGGGGGAGAGGAGGGGGCTAATTTCATCCAAGCCCCTCAGCCTCCAAGGATTACGCAGTATCAACCCCCCCCACCCCATCAGCGGAGGTCACGTGTGCAGCACGTGCCCCTTGGCAAAATTACAGCCAACCCCTCCAACTTCCAGAAATCACAGAAAGACCCCTGTATCCGAGGCACGTGCCTTGCACGTGCAATAGTGGTTATTTTGCAGAATTTCCCCTGAAAATTCCTCAAATTGTAGATAAGTCTGAAGCAAGGCCTTAAATGTCGATTTCAGTCACCATTTCGGTATCGACCAAAACAAAATTTCGGTGGAATTTCGGTGGAATTTTGACCGAAATTTCGGTCATTTCGGTCATTTTTTGTACTAGCACCCCCATATTTCGGTCATTTCGGTCAAATTTCGATTTCGACTGGATATCGATATTCGACAGAAATTCGACCGAATCTCGCTGAAATTTGAGGCCATGGTCTGAAGGGATGCTTTTAAAGAAGGAAACGAATTATTTTTATTGCAATTTAATCTATGGAATTTCATTTTATCATAACTTTTTCATACGAACTCTTATTTCGCATGCAAAGCTTTTTCACTACTCTATCATTTTATCTATTTTGTGAATTGATATAAAGCTTATTATGATGATTATTAATTAAGGATCTTTGATGTATTATTTAAGGATCTTTGATGAATTATGCAGGCTGATTTTGGACATAATTGCGCTATATTTGTTGTATGAAATATTTGATTTTATATACAGGAATACATTTGAGGATTTTAATCTTGGCAGCAGACTCAATTGAGAAAAAAATTTAATTTGATTAATTCTATGTTCATTGTTGATAATCCTTGAGAATTTAATCTCCGCAGGGGCTCAATCAAGGAGGGAAAAATTAATTATTTTCCCCTAACATATTTTGTGGTGATTTTTAACAAATGATTTGAGAGATAATTGATAGGATTTCAATGGCTTAATCGAGGAGACTTAATCAAGATTTATTCCTTTAATATTATTGTCCAGAGGACTTAAATCATATGAATTTTGAGGATAGATATTCTGCGTCAAAATTATGATTGATCTATCTAGCATGAGCGTCAATTAATCTATTTACCTTAGTACCTACATTTGGAATTAAGTGAATATCTATCTAGACCCAAACTCTGAAGTTAGAACTTCGACCGACTTCACTACCTCACCCGACTTCCTCGCTTCTTCATACTCCTTGTCCTCTACACGTTCTTATCCACCTTACCCTTCCATCCCAGTCTAGCACACCCTCTATCCAAAAGTTTGCTAGTCATTATGACACATACCATAAGCAAAGAACTGCTGAGAATGTTGATCGATCGAACTACTTAGATCAAGAATATACTTATACACCTTTGACCCGAAAACTTCCTTCGGACGATCAAATAAAGAGGCTTGCACCTTATATTTACCCTGACTGGATCGAATCTCACAAGCACTCCTATTCTCCACTCGATGAGCCCTCATGCACAGAGAATTGGATTCAAAATCTAGCTCCACCTTCCCATTATCGGTGGACACCTGATTATGAAGCTCAGACTATCTTAGCAACATACTCACAATCAACTCAGGAATGTATGCATGTGTCTAGGAGAATCATCCCACTCATTCCATTAATCTTCTCAAGAAAACACTGGAGGATGGAAATGGAAGCATTAAGGAATGAGTTTAGAAAAGCGTTGGAAGCAGAATAAACAGAATGTGTTAAACATGGTCTAGTTGTGTATTCAAATGGAGATGATCTCGAGGATGGAAATGGCGCTATAGAACCATCATCTCCTATATAGATGGAGTCACACTCACAACCTATGCTGACGACTGACCATTATACCAGAAATACCAAAAAATCGAAAATTCAAAAAAATTGGACAATTCTGAAATGGAAGCATTTCACAAGAGTCTGTAAAGCTCCCATTAATCAAAGCCATAGAATATGTACCCGATCTTAAGAGATTTATGAAAAGTTGATTGAACCCGAAAAAGACGGGCGAAACGATGAAGAACTGAAAATCATATCTATGACCACTTCTTTGGTGATGAATCGAAAAACCAAGAACCGCAAAGTCAAGTGGTTGACACGGATCACGTATGAAATTAAGTATTCCACATTCACTCATGCTCGGTTATACGACGACTCCATGTTAAACAACCTCTCCAAGTCCATCTTTGACCAACTCAAACTCAGACAACTCAAAAAGACTAGGGTGATCGTTCAATCACCCGATCAATCTACCAAAAAACCACAGGGAATTGTTTCTGTCGTCGTAAACTTCTAAGGCGACAAACATAAAATGGACTTTATTGTCCTCGACTTTGAGCACCGCGGAGAATTGTTTGAGTCTCCTATCATTCTAAGAAAGCCATCTTAGCCTTTTTCAAGATGAGCGTCCATTGCGAGACTCGGGACATCAGGTTTCCGAATTCGAACCAAAATGAAGGAACCCGCAATGACATACCTGATCTTAAGACAATCGAACATTCAATCGATAGTTGCGATCAAGACAAGAGCACTTTAATTGACCAGACCTCTCCTCATGGAACACAGACACAAACCCTAAGAGAGACACCCGAGAGACTGGTTGTTGGATTGACCTTCGATTCTTACCATACCTCCAACCACTCCTAGGAGGAAACAATATTCAGAAGTTTATGATGAATTGAACCATATTTCTTAGGATCGTCGCGATTATTTAAGTGGTCCAATTTTTGAGTCGGAAATCATTCATGAAATACTTGAACCATACAAGAAGCCGACTCATGAAACATTTGATGTCACCAAAATTCACGAATATCGGAAGGTGACATAAACATCCCCAGCCATCACTCACAAAGCCACCAGGAACATTCTCCCTCGCCAGAAGCTTTGTATGACCCTACAAGAATTAGTTGACTTTTACGGGGATTCATCTAACGAGGAACTCACAAATGCCACATCGATTACTCATAAGGAGAAGAACTTTGACCATCTTCCTCCCAATACTTCTCACATAAACCAACCAACCAAGAAAGCGACCTTTAATCTTAGAAACCAAGTGATTTCTAAAGAATCCTCATCTGATCCTGAGGTGGTTCATCTGTGATCAATGGGCACTTACCTCTTGTTGATAATAGTTGAAGATCCTTTGCATATGACTACTATTCTTCTGAGGACGACTCTAACGATGGTTGGTCTTCTTCATCATCCCCCTCTTCACCACTATCTAAATCTCGATACTATCTCCCACCACACTCCTGCAAGAAGGTTTGTCACAAACCTCCTTGACTCTGTACATCCTTTTACAAATCTAATCAGTCTTCCACTTGTAATTATCATATCATACTTGGGTTGACCTAAGCTTAACTATAGGGAGACTGATACCATTGTGTATACATTACTTGTATTCTTTTTTTCACCCTCGACTGCTTCATTTCATGCTTTTCTGCTATACTTAGGCCCTAAAAAGCCGTAGTATAGAGGGGAAATCGACTTCTTTTTCTTTTTCGCTCAACTATACTTAGTACAAGCCACGTCTACATTTCACATTGTGCCATGAGGACATAGCACAAGCTAAGTATAGGAGGTGTGTTTGTATATATTCTATTTATTTTATCCATAACTCGTACTTCAATTATTTTCATCAAAAATCGGGTATGGGTACAAGCTGTGTATATTATGTATACTATACTAAATTCTTGTTTTCAAAAAAAATAGGGGGTATAACAAATAAAAAATTCAAAAAAAGCGATGAAAAACCTTTTGCAAAAAAAAACAAAACTAACTTAAGGTTTTATCTCCAACATTTTCACGATCACTCAAAACTAGAGGAATGAAAGAACTCAAGCTTTTCAGGTCCTTTGATTCAGAGTTAACCGGCCTTTGTCATTAGAGTTTGAGACTTAATAATCTACACTTCCCTAGTTTAAAAGATATGAGTGCTATATTGTGCACTTAATCTCTATCTTTAAGAATACGATCAACACATCACTCGCACAATTGCATGAATGAAGAGATGAGTTGAGATTTCACTTAAAGGATTGGGACTTGAGATTTGAGTCTAGACCTGATTTTATGATACTCGAGGATGAGATAAAGTCGATGAAAGCTTCATGAAACCTGAGTGTTAGCAAACATTAATCAGTATGCGAACAAGTTCACATGCTATCTTTTTACACTGACTTATGTGCCATGGTGTGAAGAATCTTAATAATTTGTTGATCAGTGTACCCCAACTTTTGGTAAAAGCAGTAGAGCTAGCCAAAAAGAAAAGAAAAGAAAAGAAAAGAAATATTGAAAGAAAGAGCACCCAAACATAAAGTCAAATTACAAAGAGCTTCTATGAAAGGCGAGCGCTCCCAACCATTTTCAAAGTGTCCAATAGGACCAACGCTAATTAGGACCAATGAGTTGGGATAGTACTTCAAAAAGGCTCTGCATCGTAAGCGATACAAATTTGGGAGTAAGTATATTAGATATTTAAAAAAAGACACACCCCAGTGTACTCCCAAGAAAACAAGTACATACGACTCAATCTCTCTTGACGGGTACACTGGTCAACACTCAAAAATACATGTTTTAAGTAATAAGGCACTCGAGAGGATCCTTGTTCTAATGCGAGTAAGAGAAGAAAATACACAAACCTAAATCCTCCATCATCTAGCATGTCATCTACATTTTCAAGTCTGACAAACTACTGAGAGGGTAGATTGATGAAAGAACTGATTTACTCCCTAGTGTTGAGGATCAAGTCTTGAGAAGAGTCTTTTGGATCAGAACTTTGAGTGACGTTTTGTCTTGACTCTCATGATTGCAGTACACCTTAATTGTCATATCCTTTATACTATATGTACAAGCAAAGAGTCCAATAATTAGAGAAGTTGGATTCCTTCTGACTAGAGCATGATTGAGCTTAGAATTTTATGACCACTAAAACCTAGGATTATTAATAAGACAAGACTTGAAGTTCACACATGCACAGCCAAGGATTCAACCTTCGAAATCACTAAAACTTGCTTGGAGACAAGGGAAGAGCTAAGTATATGGGTGTGATGAATTCATGATTCATCTACTTTATATGGACATCTTAGCAAAATCACCTTGATAATTCACTAATTAAACCTATTAAAATAAATTAATTAACATTTGCTAACAGTATTGAATTTAGGATTAAAATATGTAAATAACTAACCCTTGTTTTTGTCCTGATGAAGCTTATTATTTTATGTGTAACCGTTAATTATTAACTCAATTCTTTTTCTAAATTATTTTTTGATTAATTAACTAACTTGGAATAAAGAATTAAAATCCATAAAAAGATCAAAATCAAGAGAAAACACAAAAATTTATTTTACCTTTGCCAATTTTATTTTACCTTTGTCCAAACCCATACAAATTTATAAAAATTAGATTAAGTATGTACATATGGTACATAAATTAATCCTATAATTAAAATCAAACTAAAATGCAAAAAAATTAGAAAATGCAAAATTCGATATTTTATTGTCTATAAAGTGCCTCTAAATAAACTTTTTGTACAGTTGACCTCTTTTGATTTTGGGCCCTTTCACAAAAGTTGTACAACTCGTCGAGACGAACAACTTTCGTGTTAATCACTTTTTGAGTTGACTTCATTTACTATCTTTTTTCTATTTTTCTTTTAAATTTGTATATTTTTTATTTGATATTTATTTACTTTTTATTTTAACTTTTCCCTTAAATTTATTTTTATTAATTAATTTTAATTTTAATTTTAATTTCATGTATTTAACCTTTATTTTTAATTTTTATTTTATTACATTTTCCTCACTCTCTTTTCTCTCTCTCCCTTCTCTTTCGTCTCTCCTCCCCCTCCCTCTCTCTCTTACTCAAGTCATGTGCTCCGCACATGACTCGCCCTTCCTCATCCTCCTCCCCTTCCTCCCTGCAGCTGCCACCCGCTCCTCTGCCACCCTCACGTGCATAATGCATCCCTGCCTCATTCGCTTCCTCTCCCGTAACTGTCATCGAGTCTCGCTTATTATAAACGTCGTCGCGCAGCCAGCAACACCCCCATCTGCAATTCTATGAACCCATAGAGAAAGAGAGCTCGAGGCACAGTTGGTGACAGCGGTAGTACAATTATGGCGAAGATCCACCTCGTCGGCACGATCGAAAGGTTCCACAGTTGGTGACAGGGTATGTTATATTAAATAAATAACAAGCATGAAAGAAAACATGAGATGATTCTAAGTTCTAACATTTATTTGAGAAAGAAATGATTCTAAAATAATCAAAGAAGTGAAGAACAAATCTATCATCATTGATAAGCAATAATGCTTTTGAAAAACTTGGAATATTAAAAAACTATCACGAGGGATCACATATGCTTCAAGTGAAAAGAGAGATCTAGAGTAGGCGATGGCACAACGGTGGTGAGAGAGAGATGCAGGTGGAAGTGGTGGGACGGTATGCCATCGTTGATGGAGAGATCGACAATGGCAATAAGACTCAGGGTTTTGGAAACATAAGATGGGTAATCAGGTTCTAAAAAACGACCGACTCGGGCCTTCTAGTCGGTGATCATACTAAACGATGATTACCTTCAGTTGGAGCCCCCCCAACCCCCCACAATGCTTGGCCTAAAAAGGTTGACTTAACAGCTTAGTCAACCTCTTTTTACAAGCTTGAACTAGGCAGATTAGTTGTTTGACCAATTTAATGGTCAACTAGGTCTAGTCAAGTCGGTTATCCCGCTGACTTGACTAAACGAGCCCACTAGTCAACCTAGTCGATCATTTTTTACTTTCTTGCTTGTGATCTACGTCGACGGCATAGTTCCTACCATGGATAATGTCGTAAGCATCCACGAAACCAAATACTTTCTGCAGAGGATCTATGAGATATGATACATTGGTTCACTATGCTACTTCCAGGTCATTGAGGTGATAAGACATGCATGAGGACTTCTTTATCACAAGGGAAAAATTGCCTTCATATCTTGGAGGAAGCTAATTTACTTGGTTACAAGAGGCTATCGATATCTATGGAAGCTCAACGTCACACTTATAATGGTGATGACTTTTTTAAGGACACCAAAACATACGTAAGACAAGTTAGGTGTGACAAATCTCCTACCTTATTACTTCTCTACTAAACATCACAGTTAAACATCGCATGCACATACATAAGTTCAGTGTGAAAATTCTCCTAATGTATTGCCCCTTGCATTAAAGAAAGAAAGGGAACCAAAACCTCATGAAACAATGCTAAAATTGTGAACGCGGAGCACAAGCTTGTGGCTAGGTCACTGGTAGACCAAACAGGTGGACTGATACATTAGGAGATCTGTAAATTCAAATTCGACCATTGGTGCACCATTACATTATATAGTACACCAGGGTATATACCTATGCATTGATGCACCATGCAATGCATCAGTCAATAAGTTGTACATGTGTATATGTATACTAGTATAGTGCACATATATACCATAAAGTGCATATGTGCACTAAACCTGTGGACCTGTAAACCTATGAGTTCTCACACGAGTACATTTGATAAAATGGATGTTTTCCAACTATTCTTTGATCCAACTTGAATCATGTCCTAATCTAAGATGATAAAATGTTGTATATGCGTAAGAGTGGATAGTATAAAGCGACCCTAATATATAAGAATAACTTAAGGTGATCAAAATAATGCATCAAATGTGAACGATATGAATGTCATATACTAATGTTAAATTCCCAAAAAGCTACTAGAGATTACTATCATAATAAAAATGGTTATGAAACTGACATTACCCAGAAGGTGAGATTTCACAATGAACGGATAAATGGAGTTAGGTCTCAAAAGAGATTGGACATGCATCCCCAGGCTAAGGGTAGAACCCTATAAGGTCATAAACCCAAGAGAGCGGACAGCATCATCTGGATGTGCAAGGTTCAGAAAGTCGGTATGCGGTATTCGTTCGGTCAGGCGGTCTGAAGCGAGTAAGCGGGCAGGCGGAAGTATATGCGAAGTATATGCGGAAGTATATGCGGACTATGCGGTTTCTATTATTTAAATTAAAAATAATTAACAATATAACAATAAATTCAAATACTAGATAATTTATATTTAAAATAAATAAAATGTAAGTATTTTAATGTGAAGATTTTCAACCCAAGGTCGAAAGCATTTCCAAAGTTGTCTATTTTGATTTAAAAGTGGATCATAAGATTCACAACAAAATATCTATGAATGACAGCTCAAAAAAGGTTCATAACAGCTCAAAAGAGGTTCATAGTTCATACAAAAATGATCAATCTCCTAATCTAAATCGTCAAAAACAACAGGAGGAATTTCATCATCGCTGTCAGTGTCTGAATCCGTGATAAAATCTTCTTCCTCCGCCATACTCGATAATGCATCCATGTTCCTCTGGCTCCTCCTATGCTGCACCAATTCATCTGCTCCACTTGCCTCGGCCACCAAGCTCCAAGTTAGTCCTGAGCCTTGGAACACCTCTTCTTCACCTTCCTCTGGTCCGATCCACTCGTCCACATGTGCCCTATCCTTGGAAATAAATGGGTCTCTTCCTTGTTGCGACTGTCGCTCTTTCAGCTTTGAGTTGAATTTCACAAAAACCAAGTCATTCAATCTCTTGGTTTCAAATTTATTCCTCTTTTTAGTGTGGATCTGCAACGAAAGTATTTACTCAAAATGTCAGTCATTTAATTTTGGTAATCAATAATCATAAATCACAAATGTGGGTGTACCGCAACGAAAGAGCTCCAATTCCTCTCACATCCAGAAGAAGAGGATGTTAGCTTTAATATCTTCAACGCCATTGCCTTCATGTATGGTGTCTCACCACCATATAACGACCACCAATTAGCTACAAGAAAACTTAGGAAGTCCACTTCTTAGTCCTTACATTCTTAAAATGTGTATATAATGTAACTACCTGGATCGAACGCATCCTCGACGGATCTCTGCTTGATTGCTAATGGTTTTCCGAATGGACCATCTCCATTTTTATACAGAACCATTTCTTTTGTTGTGATGACATCTTGAACATCTAAATCAGGGTAAAATATCTCCAAGCAGTACAAAAAACCATCTATGACAAAGCTATCTTCTGAGATGGCTTTATCATCCCTGTAAAAATAATAGGGGTTGAGATAGTAAGCTGCAAGGTGAAGAGAACTATCTAATCTCCCTTTTGACTTGGAATCAATGGCATCTATGTAGGGCTTATATGAATGCTCATTGTCTTTAAAAAGACTCTTTATCTCCTTCTTCGCATCTTCAAGCCCTCCATAAACGAAGCTCAATGACGGTCTCCGATCCCCATCAACAATACGCAAGAGACGGACGAGTGGGGAAAAGACCTTCAAGGTCAAGGAAACTTGGCTCCAAAAAGATGTACTAAGAACAATTGATCCAACCATTTCACCGTTCCTTGTCTTGGGCCACTTGCATTGTCTCCATTCATCAGAAGAAAACATCAATCTCAGCTTTTCTTTCTTTTCGAAGACACTTTGTAGCGTGAGAAAACACGTGGCAAATCTTGTTTGCCCTGGTCTGACTATCTCTCCCTTTTGGGTAAAATGTCGCATCAAGCTGAGTGTCTTTGCATGGCTATAGATGAAAATAGTGAGTGTTCTGGCCTTTGCTATGCAATTTTTAACCTTCGGCTCTTTGCCAAATTCTTCAAGTATGAGATCTATGCAGTGAGCAGCACAAGATGACCAAAATATCTTTGGATATTTGATCTTGAGGAGCCTCCCAGCTGCCATGTTAGCAGATGCATTATCAGTCACGACTTGCAAAACATTATCTACGCCAACTTCCTCGATGCAATCCTCCACCAAAGCAGATATATATTCAGCGGTATGTGCATCAGCTGATGCTTCCACGGACTTCAGAAAACATGTGCCCAAGCTACTGTTAACGCACAAATTCATGATGCTTCTTCCCCTCATGTCGGTCCATGCATCTGTCATGATGGAACATCCACTTTTTTTCCATGCATCCTTGTGACTTTTCAAAAACTCCTTTGTTTCTTCCACTTCATCTTTTAACAAAGGCTCTGCAATTTCATAATAAGATGGGGACTTGTACCCACTTCCGTATTGGCCAATTGCTTCACACATGCGTATGAAGGAGCTCTTTGTCGCCACGTTGAAAGGAATATCACAGTCATAGAAGAATTTGGCCACATATTTGTTGACACGTGCGCGTTCTTCCTTTGCTAGTGTTTCCTTTATAATAGTTTGGTGCATTGGCATTGCGCCCAATGACGCAATATCATCATCAGATGATCGTGGTCTTTTTCCAAGACATGTTCCGTCACAAGGTGTTGTGGAAGAGCCTGTAGCTCTAATCGCCACCTCCTCTCTCATTTCTTTCAAAGTGACAACTTTCTCGTTTTTCTTCTTCACGATTCCCTCAATGTAATCACGTATCTCCTTCTTCACTTCATCGTTAGCCTTTGGACATGCTTTGCAATTCCCCTTGATGTGTCCAAGGTGTTGTTTCATTCGATTAATTCCTCCTTTCAAGACCTTGCCACACAAGCGACATGTCACAGAATTCGGATCGGTCTTCTCCATGAGATAAGCATATTTCCATCCCGGATCGGTAGACCCAGGTGGAGTAAAAAGCACATGTTCCTCAACATGTGTTGGTTCCGAATCCATGATAACCTAAACACATGAAAAAATATTAAAAAACCTATACAAAATAAAAGTTTTTATTAAGATTTTGGATATTTGAGAAAATCTACTAAACAAAGTTGGATTTAGGATAAAGGTACTTACCCTTCAGAATAATTTGTCACATTTGTCAAGGGTAGCAAATAAATTAGGTTCTTCGTCACATCTCTCTGTAGTTAAATGCATAACAACAGAAAATGTTGGTTGCATTTTTATAAACTCACAATGAATATGTATTTATTGGCATCGAGTAGTTTTGATGACTTAAATTTCGGAAGATATGAAAATGAATATTCAAATTATTGGTTTCTATGGTCAATTTGGTTGTATAAGGGCTTGGAAACTCATGGAGAGGATGGATGAACCTCTCATTGGCAAACATTTTGCACGTGTGAAAACAGTGAAGAAGATATCTCTCCTCTTTTGAAGATTAACACGGAAGATGTTTCATTATCAAACCATGTTTTTATCCTGCCAACATTGTCGCGAAGTTTGAAATTTGAAGCTATAATAATAGAAGTTAAGTCAGAAATGCTCACTTCCACTGGACAAGATAATAAATATTGTTCGGCAAACATCAAGTTTTAATCTGACACCATCACATGCCGTAATATATACCATCAAATGCACAGAACAAAAAACAAAGGACCGAGGTGAGACCTGCTGTTGGAGGCGGAGGAGCACGCACGAGGCAGAGAAAATCGGAGGCGGAGGAGCACGCACGAGGCGGAACCTGTTGTTCTTGGAGAGCATCGGAGGTGAAAGCGAGGGTGGTGGAGAAGCTACTGTGCAGTTGGAGAACACCGGAGGCGGAGGGGTGCAGCCGCGCAGCAGGCCAGAGGCGGAGAGGCGGAGGGTTTAGGGATGTTCGAGGATCACGAGGGTTTCTGGGAGGAAAGGAGGAGTTGATGCGAAAAGATCGAAGAGGTTGGCGAGGGTTTCTGGGCTTATCGGGTTCTGGTCAATTTAATCGGGTGGAAAAGTTCCATCACATATGCGTCCGCATATGCGGCCGCATATGCGGATTAAGCGGACCGAGTAGGCACTCTTAGCGCATAACAAGCGCACAGAACATATGCGGTGCGCTATATGTTCCGCCTCCGCATATGCGGCCGCCTAGGCCGAATTTCTGAACCCTGTGTATGTGTCTGATATTGCTTGATATAGTTGGATGGTGGTGTGATTGGCATTCTTAGTTTCATGCTTTTTTTTAGGAAAAAAGGGTGTGATCTCGAGATGAGTCACACATAAGGCTTCATACTTATAAACTATATTAATACTCATCAGTGTAGCATTAGGTGTGGTTGCATCAAGAGTTGCTTCGATTGTTTGCATTACAAGAGGTGTCCTAAGATGTGATTATGAAGTTGGAGCCATGCCGATTTGGTTTCCTATTCCAGTACGAATAAAGATCTTGGAGTTCCATGCAAGAAGGATTATACCAAAGTTCTGCATAGCAGAGACCGGTGAGTGTGGGAGTTACATGTATTTATAAGTGAAAAGGATCCAAGATTGGATCATATAGTGTGTCGCATGTTTTTGAGAACCTTTACCAGTAGGTAGTGAGTTTCAGATAAACAAGATAGCTTTAATAACTGAAAATCATTGAATAAAAAATTACCCATATAGGATGTGCAACATGGTGTGAGTTACAATAGCATGGCCTATGCAAGTTTCGCAGTGTGTGTTGACCTTGAAAGAGTAAATACACTTGCACTGGTGGTTAGTGACATAGTGTTAGTCTTTCTTCTGGAAAATTGCTAATAATGTTACCTACACATAAACCCAACATGTGTAGCTAAGTAGTCACAATAGTAGTAAAAAGAGAGAGACCTTCCGCAGACACATTTGTAGCAAACATGATGCATACCATTTTAATCGAACATGATGCATATCATTTTAAGTAGTTTTTCTGCTTCCAGCATATTTTCTGTTTTCTTGAGAGACACCCTTCCCATTAACAACTTATTGCTGTGAACTGCACCCCTTTATGTGAGCCATGTTGTGAGATGGTCTCAGACTATGAGTAGGGAACAATTTTCAAGAAATCAACCTCAAGGGTCGCATAATCACAATGATTTCATAATAAGGTACACTAATGCATCCCTTCGAATATACGGTTCGCATACGCCCCGATTATGCATGTGATTTCATGATGTCGTTCACTTGCACTGCCCAACCTCATATGTGGATCAACATCTCATTGGTACTTCTCTTGGGCTCCCAATTACTATTGGTGATCGTCATCGCCTCTTGTACTCAGTAACCTTAAAGCTTATATTATTCATGTCTCTTAGTACTTCAATTATAATTTATAATCATGTAACTTCTTGAATATATGCATTGAAATTTATATGCATTTAAACGTAAATCATAAAAAAATGTTGAATCTATAGTTACTGGGTGGATATGTATTAAAACTTAAATTGTAATAAGAGGTAGAGGTTGAAATTATGTGATTGGGTATGCATATAATCTTATATCTAATATTCCAATGAGTAGTTGTATGAATATATACTCCTTAAATATATATGTTGTGTTAATAGTACATTCTATAATTAGATTTATTGTTAGTAGTACATTCTATAATTAGATTTGTAACCAATTGTAGCTAAGGGTATTTATGTATTTTTCATCTTAGAGCTCTCTAGGGTTTTGTCATATATAAGGACCCCAAGACCTCTTGAATAAACAAGAAATTCCATTCTTTCATTCTTCTCTACATGGTATCAGAGCAGTGGCCCCATGGTATTAAAAAACGTGCCTCAAGGTAGTCGAGGCATACACCTCGATGCGAGGGGGGCCTTTTTAGCCTCGAGGCGTGCGCCTCGGCCCTACCCAGTGAGGCGTGCGCCTCATGTGGCTGAGGCGTAGCCTCGAGGCGTTCCGCCTCGAGGCGATCGAGGCATTTTCCGAGGCGTTTTTATTTTTTTGAAGATTTTTTTTATGATTTTAATAGTTTAAATGGTGGTTGGAGAAGCTTATAAATATATAGTTGTTTAGTATAATGATTATACAAGTTAAATGCCTAAATCAGATGTTTCTTTCGTACCCATAACTCCATATTTACTATTAATTATGTATAATTATTTCAGCAAACTGCTTCATGTTTACTATTAATTATGTCTAACTATTAGTTTATACAAGATGAATGCTTAAATTTGACCTCTTTCATATTCATATGCTTAAATTTGACCTCTTTCATATTCATATTTACCATTAACATGCCAAATTATTTTAGTGAACTCTTATTATTATATCCTTAAACATATAAAAAAATATATGCGAATTCGAATACTCATATAAGAAAAAAAATTGGGACGGGGGCCGTGCAGACCCCCGTACTGGTAGGGTATGTTGGCACAGGGAGGACATAATTCGTTCTTCATCTGGGTATAGTAGAACATATAGTTACGATTCAAATCATATGATTCATATCAACAACTTGGATATTTATAATGACAACTATAGCCAATCCCTTTTAGATAAAATATTTAGTGATAGTTATAGGCAATGATTTCCTTTTGATTGGGTAGAAATTTAGTAGAAAGGTTTATGGCATTGAGTTATTGACATATCCTTTTTTCATGTTCTTATCTTCATAACATCATCATATATTACATTGTTATATACTATATGTTTATCAGATTATATTATTTCACCAATAAATATATTTATATAATTATTTTTCTATACAAACTGAGGCTTACGCCTCGACCGCCTTGAGGTTACGCCTCGCCTCACTTTACAGGGAAAATGCATCATTCCGCCTTTCGTTTTTTCGAACCTTGAGCGGTCCTAGACCGGAGTTCTGATCTAATCCCACCGCCACCACTAGCCCCTCCCCCCGGTTCTCTCCTCCTCCGTGGATCGGCTCTAGGCATCTTCCTGCCCCCCCCCTCCCGCAGCCCTTCCCACCTCTGTGGGCTACTTCTAGGTGCCCAGCAGTGCCCCCAGCCTCTCTCGCCCTCCTGCGCGAGCTCTAGAGACCCAGCGTGCTCCCAACGCCCCCAACCCCCTCTCCCGCGCTATGTAGCACTCGTGCCCTCTCACAGTGGCACCAGTGCTCCCTTCATGCGACGAAAATACTAGGCAGCCCCTCCCGTACGCTGATCCTTGTTAGCCACTACATGTATCGGACCTCCATTCGATGTATTGTTAGGTCTACATGATACGTAAGCCTACTCAACTATTCGAGGTCACTTTTTCTTGACCTCTGCGGCCACCATGGCATCTGCATCTACAGAACCCAAGCACATGTACCCGACTTCTTCTGTAATGGTCCAGGGCACGTCTATCAAACTCAAGGGTTCCGAGAACTATATACTATGGTCTCGGTCTTTCAAGATTTTTATTGGTGGTCAGCGTTCTTACTAAAGTTCCACCTGCGGAGACAGAAAAGGATTATGACAAATGGTATGTAGACAACTGCCAGGTAATTACTTGGATGACTAATAGTGTTGAACCAAATATTGCTTCTAATCTTCTATACAAGTAAACTGCGAAAGCAATGTGGCAGAGTCTTGAGAAAACCTATTCTCAGAAGACAACCAAGTCCAGACTCTCAGACATCTATACACGGATCTGGTCTGCAAATCAAGGGAATACGTCCTTGACTGAATACTACATGCTTCTCACAGGTCTTTTTAAGGAGCTTCTTATCTTCCAACCTGCCTGTTGTGACAAACAGATAGGCGAACGTGTGGAATGGCAAGTGTATCGTTTCTTATCAGGTCTACATCCACAGTACAAGCCGGTGAAGGACCAATTTCTGACTGCCACTGCTTTGCCCTCTCTTGAGACCATCTTCGGTCGGCTGCAGGAACTAGAGTCTCCCTCACCCCCTCAGTCCGCTAAAACTTCAGCCCATTTTGCTAGAGGATGCTCAACTTACCAAGGAGGACGTGGTCGTGACTTTGACCGTGGTCGTGGTCGTGATTTCGAACGAAGACGTAACTCAGGTCGCGGTCGTGGTCGTGATTCTACTGCCCGCTACCCTGCATGCACGCAGTGTGGATGTCTGAACCATCCGTCCGAACGTTGTTGGGCTAAGTTCGGCATGCCTACAAGTGCCAACAGTGTCTGTGAGACGGTTCCTTATGATGGCAACTATGATAGAAGACATCTCATGTTCAGTCTTCCAATGATACTCAGACTCCCTTTACTGCTTCTGAGTATGATCGTCTTTGCCAACTATTACAGAACCTTATGAATGACACTCCTGCCTCTGTCCTTTCTGCTAACTTGGCCGTTGCATTAGGTACTATTGCCAGCTCCGCCTTTACTTCTGCATCTGCATGGATAATAGACTCAGGGACTTCAACTCATCTGACGGGAGAAGGTAGTCTTCTCACCTCCTCACAGGCATCTTCCATTGTGAAGACTGTTCGTGTTGCAAATGGTGCTCATTCTCCTATTACGAATGTGGGGATCAAGGAGTTCTCCTCTAAACTTCAGCTTACTGGTGTTCACTATGTACCTGATTTTCCTCTTAGACTCTTAATGGTTAATAAACTGTGCACTGAACTTAACTGTCGAGTTATTTTTGACAAACGGTGTTGTTATTTTCAGGACATCCGGACGAGACAGATTTTTGGTGGGGAACATGAGAAGAACGGTCTTTATTATCTTGACATTCCTTCAGACTCTGACTTTGTTGGCGCATCTTCTATCTCTGTTGATCCCCTTCTCTAGCATCTTCGTCTTGATCATCCATCTGCCAAGGCGCTCTCCTTGATGTTCCCAGAACTTTCCATGTTCCAACCCTTTAAGTGTGATGCATGCCAGTTTGGGAAGCATCATCGAGTGTCGTTTCCTGCGCGAACTGATTCTCATCGTACTCTTCCTTTCTCTTTAGTCCATTGTGACGTCTGGGGAACCTGTCCGGTCCATACTTTGAGGGGAGATAAATATTTCGTTGTTTTTGTTGATGATTACAGTCGGTCGTCTTGGTTCTATCTTCTAAAGAACGATTAAAGATAAATAAAATTGTCAAAAATTTCTTTCATTATGTCAAGAATAATTTTTCCTATGATATACAAATTTTTCGTTCGGATAATGCCTTGGAATTCACACAACATGCCCTAATGGATTTCTTTGATTCCGTAGGAATCATACATCAAACCTCTTGTCCATATACATCTCAACAAAACGGGATAGCAGAAAGAAAACACAAACATCTCCTAGATATCGTTGGTTCTCTCCTTACTCAAATGAAGGTTCCCAAGACCTATTGCGATGATGTTCTTCGAACCATGTTCATTTTATCAATAGAATCCCATATCCGACCCTAAATGGGTCAACCCCCTTCTCTCTTCTTTACCCAACTGAATCTCACTTTCCTCTTCCCTTACGAATCTTTGGATGTGTGTCGTTTGTTCATAATTTTCACACTGCAGATAAACTTTTCCCTCGTGCAATCAAATGTATCTTCCTCGGTTATTCTCGTACTCAGAAATGTTACAGGTGTTATGATCCAACCGGCCATCGCTATTATATCTCTACAGATGTTACCTTCTTTGAACAGACCAGTTTCTTCAACCAACCTGTTAATGATATCCCTCTTGATCTCCCACCTCCACCCATTGTTTACAAACGTAGACCAATATCTTCATCACCAGATATTCATTTACCCGTCCCTTTTTTGCAGGATGATATGCCTTCTTCAAGAATCCCGCCCAAAGATGTCTCGGATGAACCTCAAAATCTTCCAATTGCTCTGCGCAGACCTAAAAGGAAATGTACTTCTCATCCCATGTCGCATTTCACCTCTACTGCTAGTTTATCTTGCACTGACAGATGTTATGCACATGCTTTCATGACTATTTCTATTCCGAGAGGCCACCATAGTGCTTTGCAGGACTCAGGATGGCGACAGGCCAGGAACCTCACCATTAGAGGTGGGATCCACAGAGGTCGAAGCGGGGTGTGGGTGAAGAGATGGATGCTCTTATTTCCAGAGGAACGTGGGATCTCGTGCAATGTCCCAAGGGGACTAGACCTGTGGCGTGTAAATGGGTCTTCATGACCAAACAATCACCAGATGGTTCGATCGAAAGGTTGAAAGCTCGTCTTAAGGCAAAAGGGTTTATACAGACCTATGAGGTGGATTACTTTGAGACATTATCTCCTGTTGCACGAATGGGGTCCATAAGGACCATATTGTCTGTGGCTGCTAACAAGCATGGCCTATTTTACAGTTGGATGTGAAAAATGCGTTCCTATATGGCGATCTTGATGAGGAGGTTTATATGATGCAACCTCCCGGTTATGAAGTCGAGGGGGAGTGTGTATGTCGACTTCGCAAGGTCATATATGGACTAAAGCAGAGCTCAAGGGCGTGGTTCGACGGACTTACTACAGAAATCAACACTATTGGCTTCTAGAGGACAACCTGTGACTATTATGTGCTTGTCATGAGACAAACAACTGGTACGGTTATTCTTGTTGTCTATGTAGATGATATGGTTGTCACAGGCGACGATGATGAAGGGATATTACAAACCAAGGCCTTCCTCCAAAAGGTAATTGTTACCAAAGATCTTGGTCCATTGAGATATTTCTTGGACATTGAAGTACTATGCACTACAGAGGGTCTCCATCTCTCACAGAGGAAATACTGTCTAGACATTCTAACTGAAGCACGATTACTTGGATGCAAGCCTGCTGGTATTCCTGCAGACCCTAAGAAGCATGTTACATTCCTAGATCATGTCTTTGAAGATGTTACTCGATACAGAAGCCTTGTTGGGAAACTGTTGTACCTTACTGTCACCAGACCAGATATCTCCTATGCAGTTAGCAGAGCTAGTCAACACATGGAGCAACCTGGTTACAGCCACTGGCAGGATGTTCTCCAGATTATAAGATACCTGAAGGAATCACCAGGGTGTAGCCTCTTCTATGGGGCAAATGAATACATTGACGTCATTACATATGCCGACGCTGATTATACAAGCTCACCAGAGGATCGACGCTCCACTACAAGTTACGCTATGATAGTTGGAGGAAATCTCGTCTCTTGGAGAAGCAAGAAACAGACTGTTGTGTCTAGATCCAGTGCTGAAGCAAAATACAGAGCAATGGCCCAAGCTACTTGTGAAATCACGTGGCTATTGACCTTTCTAAAAGAACTCGGTCTCATTGTCACTACTCATATCCCATTGTATTGTGACAACAAATTTGCTACATATATCGCCACGAATCCCGTGTTCCATAAGCGAACTAAGCATATAGAGGTGGACTGCCATTTTGTTCGTGGTGCTCTCAAAATTGGGAAGATTACTACTCCTCTCATCACCACATATCTTCAATTAGCTGATGTATTCACAAAGACTCTACCCAAGAAGCGTCTGTCTTGGATTATATCCAAGTTGGGCATTATTGATAAATATGCTCCAACTTGAGGGGGAGTTTTAATAGTACATTCTATAATTAGATTTATTGTTAGTAGTATATTCTATAATTAGATTTGTAAACATTTCTAGCTATGGGTGTTTATGTATTTTTCATCTTAGAGCACTCTAGGGTTTTGTCCTATATAAGGACCCCAAGACCTCTTGAATAAACAAGCAATTCCATTCTATCGTTCTTTTCCACGTGTTGAAAATAAATAAGCGAAAGTGATAAACATATCAAGAGCAATAAACATGAAGAATACGTGGAATCCTAGACCCGAAGGAGCGAGACAAAACCACCAAAGGGTTGATGTTGTATTCACTTTCTCAATGGATACATGAGGTGTGAGACTCTTTATATATCCCCACTAAGGCACCAAACTCCCACCATCACACATTGTGGGACTAAACACATGAGCCACCAATAATATCATTCAACACCCCCTCTCAGCTTGGATAAACACAAAGAAGATACTTACTCATTGAATAAAGATACTGCGGACAATATCAACTCAACGCATACATTGTCGGTTGATGTCGAGGATTTTGCTTCCCATACCAAGCTGGTGAGAAGGAACTGGAGGCTAGAGTATAAACTGGATCGAATCAAAATGAGTCTACCACCAGGAGAACTTTGGTCAACAACATTTCTTCTCCATTGAGGACTGCTCCATATCTCTGAAGGGTTGAACAACAAATGAAAGCCATGGGAATATCTTTGCATAGAAGAGTTCATGGTCAATGGAACTTGTCGTGGGATTACTCACACAAAGACTTCAAGGAGCAAAAAACATTAACTCTCAAACCGATAGAACCCTAAGCACTGAGTCATTCTAACATAGAATTCCTCAAACATTAGTAGGGTCTTAAGCTACTCCCCAACACTTCTCCTTTCTAGTATATTTGTCGAAAACAGAAAGATATTCGATCAATTTGGGAGAACAACTGAGCATGGGTAAACAAACATCTTTTTCTTCTTCTCTTTTTTTAAAGAGCTATTCACCTTTTTTAACCCATAATTCATCATTATTTTTTTTGGTTGCTCATTTTTTAAGCCATTCAACACATTTCTTCGACCTTTTTTTCTTCACTTTTTTTTTCAAATCAGCCTCTTTTTTTCTCGTCCCTTCTTTTTTTCCTTTTTCTAGCTAATTCCTCTTCTTTTTTCTGGTTATTCTCTTCTTCTTTTTCTTCCTTTTTTAGGAAGTTAAAGCAACAGCTGTGTACACACGAGCCTAAAAAATGATGTTCCTTCTTCTTATCTTTTTGTTTGGTTTCTTCTCTCTGATTGTTTTTTAGCCCATCATTCATTTTTTTCTGCCCATCTTGGGCCTAAAGTTATGATTCAATCAAAAGTAAAATAAAAGGGCATACAATATAATAGGTGTTAAAGCCCCATCGAGAAGAGTGCATACTGCTCCCTTCTTTTTCAAAACCTAGGGTTCTCGTTGAGGAGAACCCATCGCTGCCGCCAGGACATCTCATGTGGAGGATGCGATGGCGATGCAGGTGTGCTGCTGCTACACTCGGGGATGGTGCCACTACCATCTAAATTGCGCAAAAAGCGATATGTTGTCCAGGAGGTGGCACTGGAGTTGATGCCAATGAAGACCTTGTCGGAGGAAGAGGATATCCTGGAAGAGAACCACATGGAACTGTCATCGATGGCAAGCCTTGACCATCTTCTTCTCATCTTTCACAATAAGGGGCTTGATAGCCTGTCAAGCTATCAACAAAGAATGGGCAACTATGCTTGGATGGCTTGGCCATCGAGATCTATGACTCCTGTATAATAAAAATGGTGGTGATGATGCCTCTAGCATATGGTTGCACTACTGCAATGTTGCATGGGACGTTGTGTTAGAATGTCTTGGCAGAGAAAACACACCCCATAGGGCCTCGCACCATCAGAGTCGAGATTATTGGGTATGTGAAGTACCCTCAATCTCTTTCTGATATGAACATTGCACTCGAAGGAAAATCACGGAATATAACAAAACAAGATTTTTGAATCGAAATAAAATCTTAAAAAATAAATCACATGGATGACATGCTTTGATACCATGTTGAAAATAAATAAGCGGAAACGATTAACATATCAAGAGCAATAAACATGAAGAACATGACGATTTTACATGGAACCTTACTCCCGAAGGAGCGGGATGAAACCACGGGAGAACTGCCTAAAAGGGTTGATGGTGTATTCACTTTCTCTATGGATATATGGTGTGTGAGGCACTTTATATAGCCCCATCAAAAAAAATTATTTTTCCGCTATATGGCCCGTTTAAAAAAGGATCATATTTTTTAGGCAAATATCTTTCTTCATTTTCATCATGGTATAATCTGATTCTTTTTTCTAGCACATCTGGAACAAGAGATCATGTTTGGTTTTTAGAACTTTTATTTGATTTATTAATTCCACCAAACTCCCACCATCACACGATTAGGAACTAAACACATTAGCCGTCAATAGCATCCTTCAACAATATGCATTAAATGTTCTAGGCCTTCTCCCACTATAAGTAGGTCGGCTACATGGATTCTTTCTCAAATCCATGTTGAAATATGCATTAAAGTAAAAAAAATATTTTTTATATACTTCCATAGTCAAAATATGTATTTCTTGTACTTCAATAGTTTCTAGATGTGTATCAATAGTTCATGGATATGTATTAAAGTAAAGAGCTTGTGTGTTAAGGGCTCTTATGAGAAATGTCATTTTATATATCAGGTATGCATCAACTATGCATCAGCTGTAATATTTTTTATTTTTAAATTAAAAATTAGGAAATCACATAGAACCGCATATACCTCAGTATAGCTCCTAATCACTAATTACTGACATATCCGAACACATACACATACCACTGTCCTAAGCCTTGGTAGGGAATGATCCAATCAAATAAAGAGGGTGAGGAGAATAAAATGAGGGTAGGAGATGGATAAAGAAGAGAAGTACCAAAAAGAAATATAATAAAGATTGATAATTGATTTACAAACACTAAAATTGTACGATATAATTATGATATAAGTAGGAACACAAGTATGGCAAAATTTGAAGGAGAGCAAGTGCAGAAATCAACAACAACAACAACAACAAAGCATTTTCCCACATTAAGTAGGGAGCAAGCATAGAAATTATTTAAAGTAAATCACGTTCATTATAAAAAGGAACAATTACTTAAAAAACAAATTGCAAAAGATTATGCATACCTTACGAGCAAGTCTCTCTGTTTGAGATGAGGATGGAGAACCGCAAGAACCATTTAAGCTGTCATCATCCCTATTCGCTTCTGCTCCCCGACGGAACCGTAAATTTAAACTTCCACGAACTATGTTTGATTCGGCATCCATTGCCTCATCGCCCGATACAGACGTCTCAAAATCTAACTCCATTTCTTCATCATAATCAGAATCTTCTCTTTCAGACCTTGGACCATCCTGAGAGTTATCTCGATTTAGTTCCGATCTAAATAGCACATCAGTCACTGATTGCAGTCTTCTAGATTGGAGATCAGACTTGGACTTTCCCTCACTTTCTTTCTTTTGTTTTTCAGCTTCAGCTGCACAAAAATCTAACTAATCGGCATATATGTAGATAGCAGAAGATCGTGAGCCAAAAGAAATCACAAATAACAGTTTGACCTTATCAACTGATATCATATTAATTTATCCAAATGAACCATTATGTAGTAGCGGGAGGCCCGTCTAGACACCCCAGCTTTGATGAGCCTTAACATTCGCTGAACAAAATAAACAAGACCAGTGATGCTGCCCTACTCAATCCTATACGCATGCAAATATGAAAATGTAGAACAGTATGAAATCATTTTCCCACGTTAAAAGTGGCAAGCCACAGCAACAACCAAAGTTAATTTGAGTCATGCCCATACTACATCTAAATAAGATGGATCGTTCTTGAATGATTTCTTCGGACACTTTTTATAGTCTTCACTGCTTTCTACTATACAAACCAAAGCCTCAGGTGGGCTTCTCTTCTCTACACATGTCCAGATCACCTTAGACAGTTCCCTCGTTTTACCTTCTATTGGATCCTCGTCAACATTTACTCTGATGATCTCAATACACATTAACTCCAGTTTTGCATAGCCATGCATTCATGCAAGTATCTTCATCTCTTCTACGGACATCATCAACGCATATATAAAACGACCAGCCCAACATTTACTATCAGAGCATCGACAATCTCGTTGGTGTTGTAAAGTATCTCTTTAACATAAAGAGGTATCAGATGACATAATAAAGAGTTTACACGATCTGTTTCTTCTGATAGCGATGCAAGATTCATTGATGCTCTAAAGCAGCCTGGAGAACTTGACCTCCCCATTGTTGTAGGGAAGAGATCATGTACATGCACCTTACATTCGATCTGTAAAGCATTTACTCATGACATACCTTGGGGCCAGCTACAAAAATATCGCCAAGGGACTGTCTGCTTTTTAAACTCCTGCTTCACACACTGGTTCTCTACAACTGTAGTGACAGCATGTTATAAAAGGAGAAATGGATGTTCTGGTTCCCACAATACTCGCACACTTGTAGACCCACATCATGATTATTAAATGATTGACTCCACATAGGTCTTAAGAGTGAAACACAACCCATATGGCTTGATTGCAACAAAGAAAGCTCGCTAGGTGGAAATGAGCTTCTCGAATAAATCAATGGAGTGGACTTCTTCAACACCTTCTCGGTAATTTTGCTCGACCTCCCATTCTTCCTAATCTCATATGTGACAGCTCAAAAAGTTTAATCTCCTCATCAGTTAGATGTATAAAATACCTTCTTACATAAGATTGTCAAGAGCTAGTCTACATGAAATAACTTCCAGGTTTGAGGCTCAGGGAAGTATTAGAAGGTGCGCTTGTTAAATAAGGCACCTATGACCTTAAGGAAAGCCCAAGGTGTGGTTTGAAACATAGCTTTAATTACTGCAACATAGAAATGATGTGTGACCAACATGTCGGTATTAGCAAGATGGCGAAATCTATACCAGCCCCTGTGTCCATTTCTCAAACATTGGCAAAATATATACGATAGACCATCGTACATCCATCAAGAATTGAACCTATGAATTTGCCAATTATGAGTTGGGTGCTTTGACCATTCAGCCATGGATGTTTAACATGGATCACATGGTTTATTCTAATATAAAATCCCATCTCGGAAATATAGCATCCCACTTCTTTTTACTATCCAAGGCTTTGAGACATTTCGAAATCGAGAAATTAAGACAGAACAAATACTATCAGAGAGCATTTACCTTATTCGAATTTGTGATTTATTACAGATAATTCAGTGTAACTGTTGAATTATATGGTGGTGGCGAAATCAATAGTCATTTATAGCAATCTTGCTACTATGAAAAAATATATTAGACGTGCTTAATTATAGGAAAATTTTGAATTGGATTGAGCTATTTTGAAGACTCAAAATTGTTCAAATTAAAGAAATATCAAGCTGATGAGTCACATTATGAAAATTTGCGAACATGTAATCGAAAGAAGGTTGAGGCAAATTTGCAAAGTAAAAGAAAACCAATTCGTGACATATCGCTCAACTATTGAAGCCATCCATGCTGAGGAGAACAATGGAAATTCATAGAGTTAAATGGAAGAACCTCCATATGATTATTATTGATTTGGAGAAACCCTATGATTCAGTCTCATGGGAGATATTGTGGAGAGTTTTCGAGAAGAGACAAATACTTGTCCAATGCATTAACCTCATAAAGGATATGTATGATAGGGATTCATCTTTTGTAATGATCTAGTCTGGGAAGACTGACTATTTTGACATCAACACTGGCCTACATCAAAGTTCTGTTTTAAGTCCATTCCTTTTTACTTTGATTAGGAATGAGTTGACAAGTCACATTCAGGATGAGATACATTAGTGTATGTTATTCGTTGATGATATTGTTTTTATTGATGAGACTATAGATGGAGTAAATGAGAAGCTTGAGGTATGGAGACATGCATAGGAGACTAAAGGATTTCGTACAAGTAGGGTTAAGAGTGAATATATGGAGTGCACTTTCCATGGAAGAAATGGTGAAGGAATCGAGTTAAAGATTGGTGATGATAACATTTAAAAGATAGATTCTTTTAAATATTTGGGATCTATTTTGTAACATGATGGGAAATTGATGGAGGTGTTACTAATAGAATAAAGAGTAAATTACAAGTACCCAAACTATTCACACAATATCAATGCGGTCCCCAAACTTACTAAGGAAACAATTGAGGTCCCAAACATCTCTAGCAGTAATAATGTGGTCCTCCGTTCCTTCACCGTCAAATAGACCTAACGACGTTTAAAAAAACAATTCAATGGACAAAAATACCCTTTAAATTATTCTGTTTGGTCATCTCCAAGTAAACTCACGGGTCCTCACTATCAATCGCCAGAGAACCACTGAGCTTTATCTTCACTTTCAGTACCAAGTGTGCCACCATCAGTGCTCCCCAGCACTCCGTGCCTACAGAACATTCTTCATCGAGAGCTCGAAGAGCTCTATATTTTGTAGCACTTGCAACAATGATAGATCCACCTTGCATGCAAACCCCACCTTCCGAGCACACTCCGGATATAGGCAAGAGAGAGAAGTACATGTATATCAATACTTAACATGACAGATCTTAACTAATGGACTGAGCGACATCCAACAACACCCCCTTTACGCAAGCATATTTCATTGAAGACCCATTTAAGAACCGCCATAGCCCCATTATAGGCACTCCCAAACTCGCTCTCTGATGTATCCGTCATTCGTAGAGGAAGGGAGAGAGCTCCCGTCACCACAGGTGACAACTGAGGTGTTGAATGGTAGAGCGAAGAAGCCCATTCCTCCGACGATATCCAGAAGGAGTGCAACCCTCTAATGCAGCTGCCTCTTTCGTATTAGCCGCCGAGCTCCATCGAGTCAGAATGTTGAGCAAAGACCAGAGCAGCGAGTTTCCTAAAGTACCAACCTCCACCCACTCAAGGAAAAGCTCCCATCTCTTTTTATTCTTCATCTCCTTCTTTTACTCTGCTTCGCCTTTGTTTCTCCTCTTGTTCTTAGAACTGAAACTTATTCCGAGGATCTGAAGCATATCTCCCAAATCCATTTCTGACTTCAATCTTTCCCTCAGAAACTCTCGGCCCCGACTCCATTTTCTCCCTTGCATAGAAAGGGCACGTCCTCACTCCGATTCCATCATCTATTCACCATCGAGTCGAGCTCCATGATCGAGCTATACTCTACACCTTTGTATGTACCAAATGGTTGTGTCGAGCTGAACAAATTTTGGACACCAGCAGACCAGCAGTTATCCATCGAGCAACCCTCACCACCCATAGAGCCATCACTTCTACAGCTAAGGAGCACGGTTATAGGTCATTTGCACGGCAGTAAACCGTCAGAGCATCCGAACTTGATATCAAGCAGTTGATTCCGAACCTCGCAAACAGTTCAACTACTACTCTGGTTAAGGAACTTCACATCAGATCCATTGGCCGAAGAACCATTTTCACAACCATCCATAGCCGGAAAGGACGCAGCACCAGATTTTGGATCTTGTCACAAGCAGTAGCCCCTCACATCTTATAATCAAATGTTGCCCAGGTGAAATCAATAGCATCAAATCATGTCCATTTCTCCACTGTGGCTTGGGCCTACACCTTCAAGATGCTCGATGGTTCCCTTCACCATCCACCGCTAAACATGAGAGCTTTGGAGCCATCAAATGCTCGGCGAAGTTGAGCCCAGACTACCCCCAGAGTCTGCCCCTACCGTTCCATCCAAAGCAGAATTTAGTTGAGGAGGATAAGCAGTGGCTGTCGGATCTGCAAGATGCCCTAATGGAACTCAAAGCCAGCAGTTGATCTCATCATCAACACACTACCAACTATATGATCCAGTGTTGGAACACGTTAGAACTAGTAAATCTGGAGGGTTTTTAGGAAGGTTATTCTCATCTTTTTGAACCATTTTTAAATGTCATTTGATGGTGCAAAAACGTGAGGGGACCACATTGTTACCCTTAAAGAAGTTTGGAACCTCAATTGTTACATTAATAAGTTTGGGGACTACATTGATATCGTGTGAATAATTTGGGGACTTCCTTGTAATTTACTCTCAAATAAATGCAGGCTAGCTAAAGTGGAGAGGAGCATCTATTGTTCTCTATAATAAGAAAATTCCTTTGAAAATCAAAGGAACATTTTACAAAGCAGATGTGAAACCTACTATGCTCTATGGATCTAAATGTTGGCATGTGAACCATAGACATGTGCAGAGAATGGTAGTAGCAAAAATGAAAATGCTAAGGTGGATGTGCGGGCACACATGCAAAGAGCGGATTTGGAATGATACAGTCAGAAGGAAAGTTGGTGTACCACCGATCGAGGATAAGATGCGAGAAAACTATGTAAGGTAGTTTGGCAATTTGCAAAGGAAGTCAGTTGAAGGACCTGTTAGGATATGTGAGTTTTGGAATGTTGAGGCAGCTAAGAGAGGGCAAGGAAGGGTCAAGAAGTGTTGGAATGAGACTACACAACAACAACAACAAAGCCTTTTCCCACAATTAAGTAGGGTCGGCTACATGGATTCTTCGCCTCCATTCAGATCTACCTTGGGTCAATCTCGGACTTATATCCAAAAAACTAAGATCCCTTCGTATAGTCTCTTTCCAACACTTCTTGGGCCGACCTCGCCCTCTCTTAGCCGGCTCAACATCCCAACACTCGCATCTCCTAACCGGTGCATCAGTTGACCTTCTCTGCAAATGACCAAACCATCTTAAGCGGTTTTCTCGCATCTTAATCTCGATCGGAGCTACACCAATTTTCTTTCTGATTGCATAATTCTGAATCCGATCTTTACATGTATGTCCACACATCCATCTCAGCATTTTCATTTCTGCTACAGCCATTCTCTGCACATGTCTATGGTTCACAGGCCAACATTCAGAACCATAAAGCATAGCAGGTCTCACGGCTGCTTTGTAAAACTTTCCTTTAATTTTTAAAGGAATTTTCTTATCACAGAGAACAGCGGAGGCTCCTCTCCACTTTAGCCAGCCTGCATTTATTCAATTAGTAACATCTCCATCAATTTCCTCATCATGTTGCAAAATAGATCCCAGATATCTAAAAGAATCTCTCTTCTGAATGTTATCGTCACCAATCTTCACCTCGATTCCTTCACCATTGCTTCCATCAAAGGTGCATTCCATATATTCCGTCTTAGCCCTACTTATACGAAAACCTTTAGTCTCCAATGCATGTCTCTAAACCTCAAGCTTCTCATTTACTCCATCTATAGTCTCGTCAATCAACACAATATCATCAGCAAATAACATACACCAAGGTAACTCATCCTGAATGTGACTTATCAACTCGTCCATAATCAAAGTAAAAAGAAATGGACTCAAAGCTGAACCTTGACGTAAACCAATGTTGATATCAAAATAGTCAGTCTTCCCCGTCGGGGTCCTTACACAAGATAAAGCCCTATCATACATATCTTTTATGAGATTAAAGTATAGGACAGGTACTTGTCTCTTCTCCAAAACTCTCCACAATATCTCTCGTGGGACGGAATCATAAGCCTTCTCCAAATCAATAAAGATCATATGGAGATTCTTCCTTTTAGCTCTACAAATCTCCATTGTTCTCCTCAACAAATGGATGGCTTCAATAGTTGAGCGACCTGGCATGAATCCGAATTGGTTTTCTTTTACTTGGGAAACTTGCCTCAACCTTCTTTCGATCACACGTTCCCAAATTTTCATAGTGTGACTCATCAGCTTGATACCTATGTAATTTGAACAATTTTGAATGTCTCCTTTGTTCTTATAAAGAGGCACCACGATACTCCTCCTCCAATCTTCAGGCATTTTCTGGCTTCGCCAAATAACATTGAATAGATTCGTAAGCCAAGTCCAACCACGCTCACCTAAAACTTTCCATACTTCTACAGGGATGTCATCCAGTCCAACACCTTTCCCAGGTCTCATAACCTTCAAAGCCTCATCTACTTCTTTTCTTTGTATTCATCTATAGCATGCACGATTCAAGTAACTTTCACTACTAGCTAGATCACCCAAAGTGATCTCTCTATTTCCTTCTCCAATGAAAAGTTTATGGAAGTACTGCTCCCATCTATTCTCTACATCCTTCTGAGTAACAAGCACGTGACCTTCCTCGTCCTCAATGCATCTCACTTGAGAAAGGTCTTTGGTCTTTCTTTCTCTTGCTTTGGCCAACCTGAATATATCCTTCTGGCCCTCCTTAGAGTTGAGATTTTTATACAAAACCTCATAAGCTTCTGACTTAGCTTCGCTTACAGCCTTCTTTGCTTCCTTCTTCGCTATTTATAGTCTGTGACAGTTTCCTCTGTTCTATCCTTAGACATAGCTTTAAAGCAAGCTCTTTTAATTTTTAGCTTCTCTTGCACCCCTTCACTCCACCACCAAGCCTCCTTTTAACCCGGAGCTCCTCCTTTTTGACTCGCCTAGCATCTCTTTGGCTACCTTTCGGATACAAGATGCTACTGCCTCCCACATCTCGTTTGCACTACCGCTACAATCCCAAGATAAGTCTTCTAAAACATTCTCCCTGAAGCTTGATTGCTTCAGCGGAAGATTCCACCACCTAGTTCTAGTGATCTTAGGAACCTTCCTTTTTCTTTACCGGCCCTTTTATTTGTAAATCCAAGACTAACAAGCGATGTTGGGTTGTCAAACTCTCTCCAGGGATTACTTTGCAATCTTTGCAACACAACCGATCTCTTCTCCTCAACGCAAAGTAATCGATCTGTGTTCTAGTTGAGCCACTCTTATAAGTAATTAAACGCTCCTCCCTCTTCTTGAAAAGAGTGTTTGCTATGAAAAGATCATAAGCAGTTACAAAATCTAGAATGACTTTTCCCTCTTCGTTTCTATCCCCAAAACCATATCCTCTATGCGCACTTGCATAACCTGAAACATCTTTTCCCACATGTCCATTAAGATCTCCACCTATGCAAACCATCTCTCTTTGTGGGATTCCTTATAAAATCTTATCCAGATCCTCCCAAAAAGCTTGTTTAGTCATTTCATCTAAACCGATTTGCGGTGCATAAACTGAGATTATATTCAGAATTTCTTCTTCAAGCACCAACTTTAGCAAAATAATCCGATCCCCAAATCTTTGCACCTCAACCACACAATCCTTCAAATCTTTATGAACAACCACTCCAACACAGTTTCTGCCCTTATCTTTACCTGAATACCAAAGTTTAAAGCATGTCTTCTCGATCTCCCTTGCTTTCTCTCCAACCCATTTAGTCTCTTAAAGACATAATATATGAATCTTCCTTCTTTCCATTGTATCCACTATCTCCATCAATTTTCCTGTTAAAGTGCCAATATTCCAACTACCAATCCGTAACTTCCTTTGCAATCTCTTTTGGACTAACTTCTTTACTCGCATGTGTCCTTATGCGAGAACCCTTGCAAATTTTGGACTGCATCCGGGCGGTGATGCAACGGAACTAGCTTATTTACCCGCATGTGTTCCTCATGCGAGAACCCTTGCAAATTTTGAACTACATCCAGGCTGCGATGTAGCGGCCCTTACCAATTTTTCATTGCATTCGGGCGATGCAACACGTCGCAAGTAGGGAACGCACCAACGAAATCTGTATGTTTGCTTAAATCCATGTTTAAAAGATCCGAACAGTTTCGAGATAAATTCATAAATAGTGTACTTAGAAGAACTTTAAGAACACTATTTACGAATTTATCTCTCCTGCGCTGGCTGCCGGCTACCTAACGCGCAACCCTCCTCATTTACCCGGGCTTGGGACCGGCCATGGCTGAGTTGTTGGAATGAGACTATACGAAGAAATTTTAGTTTTTTGGATCTAATCCCGAGAATAACCCAACATAGATCTCAATGGAGGCAAAGAATCCATGTAGTCGATCCTATTTAATGTGGGGAAACAGCTTTGTTTTTTGTTGTTGTGGATTAAGCTACTTTGAAATCTGAGGATGTTTTCGCAGTGGTCCAAAGGGATGGTTCACTTTTATGCATGCTACATTAGCTTTTCTCTTCTTTTTATGGACATATTTGACATGGTGCTAGAACCTTGTTCCGAGATATTTTTGTTGATATTGATCCAGATTTGTACGCTCAAGTGGAATTTTGAACATTTCAAAAACTTCGTAAGTACCTCATTTCATACCAGAGAAGCCCATGTTTGAACAACGATTGAATTTACTACCCCATCTGGCTACTCTGGGTTGGGGAGTAGGTCCGGGCAGTGTTCACGAAAGCGGCCCGTGCGGCCGCTTATGCGGCCGCATATGCGTATGCGGTGCCCTCAGCGCACCGCTTTCCTGAAGCCCCCCATTATGCGCCCTGTGCGCTTATGCGGGCCGCATATGCGGGCTATGCGGCCGCATATGCGGTCTGTGCGGCCGCATACACATTTTTTTATTTTTATTTTTATTTTTTTTATTTGTGCCATGTTTTGTTAGGTTGTTTATGCCATGTTATCCTTACTTTTGCATGCATGCTAACCAAGCATTACATGATTATTTGAATCCATCATTAAAGTAGTTGTACTTCGAGATTGGAGTAAACACGCAAGGAAGAAAAAGAATAATATACTAATAATTTTGCAAACTAATTTAGTCAATTAATAGTTATTATGAATGTAATATATTATATGTAAAGTTTGGTACTTTTGATGGAGGATCAATTATAAATATAACGACAGAGATAAATGACATTATATTCAACAATAGAGGCATTTTGTGCGCTAACTTTTTTATTTTGTTGATTGTTATCAATTATTTTTTGTGCTAACTGTTCTAGTGAAGTATTGATATTTGATTGATAGAGATTGTTTTGAACTCTATATGAAAGTTATTTTTCTTAGATCTTCTGTTGGACCACAATTATACATAAGTTTGGTTCTGTTGTAGTTACTTTTGTATATATTTATTTATTTTTAAATAAAAAATTAGGAAACCGCATAGAACCGCATATACCCCGCATATGCCCCCGCATACCGCTTAAGCGCTATTCAGTGACCTGTCCGAACGCATACGCATACCGCTTTCCTGAACCTTGGGTCCGGGGGACGAAGTTAGACACTTTTCCATAATTTGTGTGTGGCTGCATAAGTAGCCTATGTGGACCCATAACCGCATCACATTCCTGAAATGGGGCATTGTGCACCCCATGCGCATAAGTGGGTCACATATGCCGCTTATACGGGCCACATATGCAATTGAATTGATTTGAGTCCAAATAATCCAAAATCCAATTGATTTCAGTCCAAATAATCCAAAATCAGGTCCGATTAGATTATTAAAAAATTAAAGCACCTATTTTGTTTTCCACAGACCACCTTATTGTCGTTGCCAGCATATTTTTGAGATCAAAGAGTCAATATTTTTATTTTTATTACTGCTTTTATCATTTTTTGGTCTTAGGAACCGTATTTACGTATTAACATTACGAAATGACTTGTTACCAATGAAGAATATTCTATCCAATGTTATTGAAATCAAACCGAATTGGCCAGTTCGACCGTTAGAATGGTGAACAGGGTCCAGACCGGTTCGGTGAATCAATTTTGTTAGTTAGGTTCAAGTTAGTGCATTTTTGGTCCGACCACTAGTTCAATTGAATATTAGCAACCCGGTTTAACCTTGTTCGATGGAAATTGAGCCACTAAAGAACAATTTAAATTTGAATTTATTTTAAAATAAAAATGGTAGTGGTGAGTGTTGAGCTAATGATTTATAATTACCCATCACAATGTACTAACCAACTGCTCTACCTCAACATCTTTGAAAGGATCGGATAAAAATATAACTAAACTATTATTATTCCATAGAGATGTTGAGTCGACTAAGAGAGAGTGAGGAAGGCCCAAGAAGTGTTGGAATGAGACTATCCAAAGGGATCTTAGTTACTTGGATTTAAACATGAGAATGACCAAAAATAGATCTAAATAGAGGTAAAAAATTGATGTAGCCAACCCTACAAAGGATAAGGCTTTGTTGTTGCTATTATTGTATTATTCCGTGGAGTATTTAATTTAACTATTATATATATACGGATAACATTTAACGTTGAATATGGAAGAAAATGTTTTATGAAAGAAAATGTTTTTTTGTAAATAGTAAGATTGTTGACTTATGATTTCTGAGTGATGGTTGAGAGCGAGAACAAGTGGCAAGTGCTTGTTGGTCGAAGATCGTCAAGGTTGAGGGGACATGTAGCTATGTCTTATCAACTGAGGAGGCAAGAGGCTCGAAGGAAGAAGGGAGATGCTTCGAGCAATCAGGGGCTACTATTTGGATATCGAAGGCAAAATAACCGAAATGGAGACAAGCCGTTGGAGCTTCCTCTTCTGGTGGTCAACAATCGGTTATCAAGGAAGAACGTAGTGCTACAAATGTGGAGTTCCGAATCATGCAGTGATTCAATGCCGAAACGATACTCTGTGCTTTGCACGGCCATAGAAGAAGAGTCCTCCCAAAAGTCTCTGGTGGGAGGTCACTTGACAAGCGATCAGCAGGAGAGGTTCTCGACGTTAGGGGGAAGATCTGGCCATCTCTATGTTCCATGTATGGGCTGGAGGGGGTGCTGGTGGGTGTACCAATACCAAACTGAATGCTTGCATCAAACCATGGCAGATATCGGTGTAAAGATTGGTACGTCATTCAGGGAAATTTTGTTCAATTGGAGGACCCTATTGTTTGCACTCAAGGATTTGTTGCGTAAGAAGTGGAGACATTGTTGGTTGGGGATAGGGGCGATAACAGGAGAGGAGTTTTATAACCAAAACCTGCTTCTCATGATGGAGCTACTCACTTCATGAGTTATGAGAGAGACAGGAACTTGGTATTATGGAAGAGAATACTTGTTGTGTTTATTCAAAGCCCAAGGGTTCTCTTATATAGAGGAGAGAAATCATAATTGGTAAATTACATATTAAGGACAAAAGAAAATAAATAATTGTAAAACAGTGACAACATAAAACTCTTCTAACACTCCCCCTCAAGCTAAAGAATAGATGTAGATCAAGCTTAGCTTGGAATAGCATCTCTAAAAGGATCCTCTGACTAGAGCCTTGGTGACCACATATGTGTCTGCCAAGGTTCTAAATTTCGGTATCGGATATCATATCGACGCCATGTCGAAACGAAATTTCACCAAAATTTCATCGAAATTTCGATAAATTTCTTATTACATTTCGCTCAAATCGAGCAACATTTATGAGGAAAGGTCCCCATATCGACATTTCGCTCGAAATTTCGATCCCTTGTCGAAGTCAAAATTTCGATGAAATTTCACTGATATTTCACGAAATCTGAAACCCTGTCGTCTGCTCACTAGAACTGACACAGGATGTATAAATGAGACCCCTCTGGATCACATCTCGAGCGTAGTGGCAATCTACCTCGATATGTTTGGTTCACTCATGGAAGGTAGGATTGTCGACAATGAACAATGTGGCCTGGTTGTCACATTGGCGGTGCATAGGAAGAGGCACCTCAATGGCTAGGTAAGTCAGAACTTATCTAATCCACATCATCTTTGTCTTGCCTTTTGCCACAGCAATGTACTATGATTCAGCACTCGATCGGGCGACAAGTGTCTATTTCTTACTCTTCCATGATACTAATGAATTCCCTGAAAATACTGCAAAGCCGGAAGTTGACTTCCAGTCCTTGGGACATCCTGTGTAGTTTGCATTTGCACAAGTTGTAATAGCAAGGGATGTGTCTATGCTAAACAAAAGACCAGTGCCAAGTAAGGTCTTCAAATACATTAAAATCATATGGATTGCATCTATATAGGTTTGTTTTAGCTGCTCCATTAATTGACTCACTTTGCTTACTGCAAAGGATATGTCTGGCCCGGAGATAGTCACATATAGCAGCTTCCCAACTAGCTCCCTATATCTCCTCTTATCGACCTCATCAGAGTTGTCATCACAAAACTTCATGTTTGGATCCATGGGAGTAGTGGTTGCCTTGCAGTCTACCATACTTGTCTTTGATAGGAGATCGGTGACATACTTCCTCTATGTCATCACAAGACCTTGATAGTTCCTAAAGAACTCCAGTCCAAGGAAGTAGCATAGACTACCAGGTCCTTGGTCACAAACAACTGACCCAGGAAAGCCTTAGTTGCTTGAATCCCATGTGCATTGTCCCATGTAAAGATGATGTCATCGACGTATACCAATATAGCAACGATGCCCTTGGACCTCAAACAAACAGCAAGTGATATGCAATGGATCTCACAAACCCATTCTGTTCTATTACACCTGAGAGCTTCTGAAACCATGCTCTCGGACTTTACTTAAAGCCAAAGATTTCCTTATGAAGTCTGCACACCTTCCGAGGATCCCCTTCAGCAGTGAACGCATGTGGTTGTTGCATAGACTTCCTCTTAAAGATCGCTATAGAGGAAGGTATTTGTCACATCAAGCTGGTATAGAGGTCAGTGATGGGTAACATCGATAGAGAGAAGAGCCCGAAGAGTGGAGTGTCGAGCTATCGGAGAGAAAGTGTTCTAATAGTTCACCCCATAGATCTGTGTGAACCTGCGAGCTACGAGTCGTACTTGTAGCAATCGACGTTGCCATCTGCTCGATCTTCACAATGAACACTCGCTTGCATCCTACAACAGACACATCTATGGGAGTTGTAAAAGTACTCCATGCACCACGAGACTATAAAGCAGCCATCTCTGCTTCATGACCGGACATCATTCGCTCACCTTGAGTGCCTCCTGATATGTGTGTGGGATTTCAACAATAGAATATCACAATAAATTTCCATAAGTTTGGTGAAAGCCACTCCAGAGACACTTGACCTACCATAGGATATCATGTACAAGAACGTTTGCCTTTCCGCAAGGCAATGGACCACCCTAAATCATTCTCTGCTAGAGGTGTTGGCTCAACATGTATATCTGCATGCTCGTCCTGTACATCATGCACACCATTAACTCCATCAATCAAAACTATGTTTTCAGAATATACATGGGGAGTGCAGGATGCTGGGAAAGGCGTTGGAACATGGAGTGCAGGCTGAGGTATATATGTAAGTGGAGGTGGGAGAATAACAGCATCCTCAGACTCATAGGGACTCATCCTATCACATGTCGGAGAGTAGTACATAATGGACTCAAAGAAGGTGACGTCATCACTAACATAGTACTGTCCATGTATAGGATCAAAACATCGATAACCCTTCTAAGTGCGGGAGTAACCAACAAACATACATTGGACAGCTCGAGGAGCGAGCTTGTCATGACCAGGACGTAGGATATGGACAAATGCCACGCACTCAAAACTCGTGGGATAAGAGAGAAAAGGTTTTTATCAGGAAAAACAAGATCAAATGGTGTCTTTTCACCCAAGATTGTGGAAGCCATCTGATTTGAAATAACAAAATGTCATCACAGCATCACCCCAAAAAGAATGTGGAGTCCGCCTCTGTATGAGGAGATTCCTGGTGATATCTAGAAAATGTCAGTGTTTGTGTTCTGCCACTTTAAATTGTTGAGATGTACAAGGACAAGAAGTCTGATATGAAGCCATGTGAGCTAAAAAATTATGACAAATGCGCAGTACAAAACTCAAGCGCATTATCCGAACAAATGTATTTTATTGAGGCCGAGAAAATATTTTTCAATTCAACCACAAAATTTGAATAGTAATACTCGCCTTAGACTTCTGCTACAAAAGAAAGACCTAAGACAGTCTAGAAAAATCATCAACACAAACAAGATAATACGTGACTCTGATGATCAGGTACACGACATGGACCCCACATATCCAGATGAAATAAATCAAACATACCGTGACTACTCTGACTACGATGACTTGGAAAGATGGACAGATGTTCCAAGTTCACAAGACTCACACTAGAAATTAGACTTGGTAGAAACACCATGTATGAGGCAACAATATTTCTGCAGTGGTAGATAGTCGAATCTGAGATGCCATGTGTAGAGGGAAATGGATCCTGCTAAAAGGGAAGTGTGTATGTTTCATCAATGCAATTATTGTCAGGGATCTTGGAGTTCGTGCGCAAGAAATTGTGCACCTTCATATCGTAGCAAACACTCGACAACTTCATAGGGTAGCAGAGACCCAAGATTTGTTTGGAACTTGGCGATGATGATCTTTAAAACTTTAGAACATAAAACTTGAACAAGAACATTGCATTTTCTCGAACTTGAACAAATCATCGAACATGAACAAAATCAAATTCAAGAACAAAATCAGAATCGAATCCACTCTGATACAGTGTAGACAACAATAATGTGGAAGCATAATAAAAAGATAACTAGGTAAAAAACAGTGAGGAACACACGAGTTTACATGGAACCCTACTCCATAAGAGCAGGTTAAAACCACAGGGAAGGCCTCTCTAAACTCGAATATTATATTATGAATCTCTCTCAGAATACAGGTTGTGTGGGGCTTCTTATATAGCCCTACCAATATGACCAAGTCCATCTCATATACACAATATGGGACTAAAACCTGAGCGAATGGGGTAACGGGATCCTAAAGAGGTCAATTACCCATCTAGATGAATACTCTAACACATACTACACGAGCTTGACATGGACGCTTTATTACAACTCAATAAAGACAAACATCTCCAACATAGGCAGGTCAATGCACCCAACTATGTCAAATTTACCCTTCTACTTTGGGCTAGATTTGATTAAGTTCTTGAAGCATGATCACTTTAAGCTTTCCCTTTAGTAAAGGCCATTGTGATCATAGCTTAGCTTTACTTCTCCTTCGTTTCATGACCATTTAGTCAGAGCTTAAATATATTATTTTTCTTTACTTCAAGTCTACGTTGGCCACACTAATGATGTCAAGGTTATGTGCAACTTCTCTCGCAGCTTTCATGTATAAATCTTTTAAATAAATAAAAGAGTTACCTACAACAACAACAAAGCATTTTCCCATAATTAAGCCATTTTGCACAATAAAACTAAGTCACGAAATTTCATGCTTATTTTTTTGAAAAGGAGAAGGATGGCGTCCCAAAACTTTGGACCTACTGCCAAAATATAAAACTATAAAAAAGTTACAACGCATTACATCCTCCATAATGTACATCATGCTCTGCTGTGGTCTACTATATTCTCTGTATAACAAGAGTACCCCCAAATAAGACATTATTCGTCGAACACCAAATCACCCACAAAAGTGCACAAGGGTGCACACAGTCCATAACCACAAACCAATATGAAGCTCTGCCAAAGACCAGCGCAATCGTGTTCCCCAGTCCATGGGATGCTGGCCACATCCCACACCTGAGCAGAGGACGAGCAAGAGAAGAAAAAGTGATCCGTGTCCTTTGTTGCCGACCCACATCCGAGACACACACCAACCTCCATTCCCAACAGCAGCCCTCGACGAATTTGCATGAGAATCCCATCTTGTTACATAAGCAATAAAAATATCTTTACTCAATTAGGCACCCTGCTCCTCCAAATCATCCTGATATCAACTGACATCTCTTCCCTTACCTCCTCCCCATCCTCCACCAAAAACCGATATACTTTCTTCACCGAGAATCTCCCGTCTCCCCAAACAAAATGATTACTACCATTTGTCGGACCCTCAAACTATGCCATATGCTCATCTAAATCCAAGAATTCATCTACTCGTTGGTCTAACAAGGCGGAGAAGAAAATAGGGGCCCATGAACCGTGCTCTCATACCTGATGCACCGTAGCATGCCTGTTGCACTCCAACTAGCATAGCCGTAGGTACTGCTCGCCCAAAATTCCATCGCCCATCCAATTATCCAACCAAAAATGAAAAGTAGCCTCATCACCCAGAATCGGTCTCAACTTCACTACCAATTCAGGAATCACCTCGGTGATCCCCACAACGACGAAGGCAGGCGGTCCGAGACAACTATCAAAGACATGGACACCCCATAAATCTTCTTCAACAACAAGCAAACCAAGTCAGCAGATTTCCCTAATATACGAACTACCCACTTCGCCACGAGAACCTTGTTCATCCCGCCCCTTACAAAAAACCTAGCCCACCCTTCTTTGACTCCGTCATAGTACCCCACCCCACCAAATGGATGTCACGTCTATAATGCCTTCATTCCGCCCAAAAAACCTCCTCATGAGACTCAATCCTCATGCGCACACCCGCATGTAGCCACCTCGTGGAGCAAAAAAAGATAGGTATGGCCAAAAGAACTTGCTTCAGGAGCACCATCATCTCGCCTCTCGACAGCACCGATACCTTCCACCCCGCCATCCTTCCCTCTAACCTTTCCAATAAAACCCTCCAATCTCCATTCTTTGGTTTCCCCGCCACCAACGGGAGCCTCAAGTACATAATCGACAGCCCGATCATTGAGCAACATAAATTGATTGTCGCCCCCATGCATCTTCGGCTTAGATATCCAAAAAGAACCACCACTGATTTAGCTCTGTTGGTTTGAATCCCGATAAGTCCCCAAAAATGTCCATAATGAGTTACGCTTGTCGCATCTTCTCATCTTCAGCTCCATGAACATGACAATGTCATCTGGATACTGCAAGAGCAAAATAGATATATCCTCCTCATATCCACCACACCAACCCGCACCCATCACCAATCTCATCATCACCGCCAAAGCGTCCGCCACGATGATGAACAAAGCAGCGTCAAGGGGTGGTCCTGCCTTATGCCCCTTTGTGGTTGAAAGAAACCCCCTTCCGGCATACCATTGACCAACACAGCGTGGGAAGCTGTTGTCACACACCTCTTGATCCATGCAATCCACTGTTCCGGGAAACCCCTCTACCAGGAGCGGAAGGAGAAACCAGTGGGGGAAGAGGTCCATTTGTAGCAGTAATAAAGTCCACCGTTGTTTGGACCTCTGTCTCCACACAACCTCCTACTTCTTCTCCTCTCGAATAATCCCCTCAAGGCATCTACCTCCTCAGATGCCAACGCCCTCGCATCTTCCAACTCATCTAATCTTTGTACCTCCTCCTGGGCCTTCAGCCTCCTTTCCTTGTGTATTGTGTTGCCTTCAGTTTAATCTGTTATAACTCATCAGAAAACTCCTCAGACCCGGCAGGCTATGATAGCAAGGCTAGGAAGCGATAGGGAGGACATGTTATGTAGGTTTAAATAAGTCTGGAGATTTAAATTAGCAAGCCACATTTTCTGGTAAAGGTGTCTCTAACCCATGTTTAAGTTGGTATTTTTACATGGGTAAGTGGCATGCTCTACTAAGCATCCAGAAAACTTGAAATTACTTCCATTACAAATAAACATTAAAATTCTGACCATTAAGAAATAGGAGCACTAAATCCGAAAGTTGATCATCATTCTAATCAAGCATCAACATGTGGGAACTATATTTTCACTAGAAAGCATCAAGGGAAAAGACAACCAAACTTGGGGACTGCAAGCACGTTATCTTTTTTGATAGGACCATAATCAGTTTGGACAGCTAAACTCTGATTTATAAATTGTCATTCTTCAAGATCTTTTGATGGTTGAATAGTTGATAAGAAGTTGCCTCAGGTAAAGTGATGGCAGACACATCCAGCTGATGAAGACACGGCAGAATATTCTAAATTCAGAATTTGAACACAGGGGCAACAGTTTCAAGTTGAATAGGAGTGCCATGCAAGAACTCTGACGAAAAAACTTCACAAGGACCCAATAATAAACCTGCAGCAATACGACTTTTCAGGCTCTGAACTTCCCCTGCAGCTTCAGAATCCACTGGAGCTAACCGCTCTGCTATTGTTGCAAAACTTAGTGCCTCTTTATGTTTGCCCAGCTGCAGTGCATTACAAATTCATGAAGTATTCAAAGTATAGTGAAAACCTAGACCATGCAGTTGCTAAGAAAATAAAAATATTACCTGAATAAGTGCCTCAGCCAATAAATAATGAGGCTTATATGACGATATTTCAATTTTCCGAGCTTTGTTGCAGTCCCTTATAGCCATATAAACATCATTTTTCCAGCACCTCTGAAATGTTCATTCCAGTTCAATACATAGACAACAAGGAATTATTTTCCTCTCAAGTGACATGTTTTTGGAACCTTAAGAAATAATGATGCTCTAGTACATAAGCCTTCAAGCTTCATTTGCTGACCAACTTCAGGACCTTTTCCATCCAGAACTTCACTACATGCTTCAATTCCATGGGAGTAATTTGAATCACCTTTCAAGATGTCTCCCGCAGCGAGAACCAACTTATTGTGCATATCAAGCTGTAGCAAAGTAGACACAAATAAATTGATAAAATCACAAGATATTATTTTCAAATGAAGGAATCCCACCCTTCGAGAAGAAGCTGTGTCTGCTGGAACCATTGCAGAAGATTGTCCAGGCAGGGAACAAACTTCCATTTCATCAACAGCAGCAGCAAATTCGGTTAGCCGTGAAGCATCACTTGCGGAGTATTTCACAATACCCATATTTCCTAGAAGATTACCAATGTGGAACTGAGCAGGAAAATAATAACTACAAATATACTGCAAGGCATGATAATGATTGCATACTAGTTACCAGAATGCACATTAATTAAGTATTTCATAATCGACTGGGGTATACTATTCAGAATATGTCAATGATTATTAATATCAAATGTTTATAATGGACCAACCTATCCTAGGTATGTTCTTTAGCAATTAACCACAAATTTGAAAGTGAATGGAATGCAATATTTGGAAGGTTACACTATCATAATTGTCCATATCATGATAGTTTTTATAATTAATTTCATCCCATCCCATAAAATAGACATGCAACACGGTAATTTATTTCAATGTTTTCCAATACCTTCAACATTCATAACTGAATCCATAGGGTAAACAGATCTTGGGTGTGGATGCATTTATCAAGTCATAAATTGTACACACCCCTCAACTGTTTCTCTAGGAAAGAGAACAAATGTAGCTGCCCGAGTGACTCAGAGACATATCAGAGCCGTGTTTGATCAAGAATTGGTGCCTCAAGATTGCTATGGGAGTATGTGATACCATTGAGGGTATCCGCATAGTTGATTGTGTATGGCTCGAGGATTTCATGCATGTGTTGATGCTACCAATACATTCTTGGTTAATAACCTTGCGAAGGATCTCATTTTGATCCTTTGTCTCTGTTGGAGAAAATAAATTGCTTGTTATTCATAAGACCCAGGGCTCTCTTATAGCCCTCTTATAAAGAAGAAAAGCTCTTGGATACAAAGCAGGAAAAGTACATGATGAAATGAAATAGAAAAATAACACCAAAGCTATATAATAATCTCAACACTCCCCCTCAAGCTGGAGCATATATGTCTATCATGCTCAGCTTGGACCAACATCTTTGGAAAAGGCCTCTAGTAAGTGTTTCGGTGAATATATCAGCAGTCTGGTCTTCCGTAGAAACATGAGGTAGATATGAGACCCTTCTAAATCATGTCTCTGGTATAGTGACAATCTACTTCTATATGCTTTGTATGTTCATGGAATGCAGGATTATTTGCAATAAAAAGTGCCGCCTGATTATCACATAGAAGCTGCATAGGAAGAGGTACATCAACATCAAGATCAGTCGGAACTATCCTGATCCACATCATCTATGTGCATCCCTGAGCCATGACCATATACTCGGACTATGTACTAGATCTAGCACCTACTGTCTGCTTCTTATTTTTCCATGACACAAGTGATTTGCCAACAAATATAGCAAACTGAAAAGTGGACTTCATGTCCCAGGCATCCTGCATAATCTGTGTATGCACATGCTATGACGTCAAGAGACGCGCCTCTGTTGAATAAGAGACCAGCACCTGGTGAAGACTTCAGATGTCTCAAAATTATATAGACAGCAACCATATGCACCTTCCTCGACTGCTCCATGAATTGGCTCACCATTCTAACAGCAAAGCATATATCTAGCTTGGTGACGGTAGCATACAGGAGCTTCCCAACTAGCTCCATCTCCTCTTATCTATCACCTCAGTATCCCCATCATATAATCTCATACTTGGATCCATAGGAGTAGTAGCAAGCTTGCACCCAGTCATACATGTCTCTAACAGAAGATCAGCAACAAACTTCCTTTGAGTCATCACAAGACCTCGTTGGTTCCTGTTAGAAAATAAACATGCGGAAGCGAAACGTGGATAAAGATAAAGAACAATAAGAACAGCGGGATTTAACGTGGAACCCTACTCTGTGAGGAGCAGGATGAAACCACGGGAGAAGCCCTCAAAGGGGCATGTTATGCATTGCACTTTCTCTCAATGGATACAAGAGGTCTAGGGCTCCTTATATAGCCTCCACAGAGCCTCCAAGTCCCACCATTGGTAGATGTGGGACTAAACAAGTGGGTGGGGTAAATGGGTCTTTTCCAGGATCCATTTACCCTGCTACAACTCATATGGCACACAACGACACTCCCCCTCAACCTGGAGCGTGCAATGCTCAGCTTGGACAAACATAAAGAAACTCAACACATGCTACAGGATGCTACGGACAATATCAACTCAACGCGCACAACTGTCAGCCGTTGTCGAGGATGTTGCTTCTCATGTCGTGCAGGTGAGGAGGACGAACGGCCTGGAGTGTAAGTCTGTTGAATCTCCTCGTCGGAGAGCATGTGCTTTGAACTACACCTGTCAGAGTCACTGCAACTGGAAATGAGTCTCCTCATCGGAGTACTCTGGCCCGCCACAACATGTGGACAACTGCTCCATCTCAAAAAAATGGCCAAACTGAAAAGAGGTTGTGGAAGTGCAATCATCGTCGAAGTCCACGGTCGTTGGAGAATAGAGTCTGAAAAGTCTCCTCGTCGGAAAATTGGGTCTCTCCTATCTCGTTGTCTCTCCCATCTGGCTCAGAGAATGGTGCTCTACTATGGAGTACCTATGATACCACATAAAAACCCTTGCCTAGCACAGAGAATGGTCTTCAACTCAAGAGTCCCTATTGCTCATATGAAAAATCTGGTCGACAAGACAAGAATAATGATGGGGACAACGAACAAATGATGACAAACATGTGCACATCTGAAAAGACCGCATACTCGTGCGTGTCTGAAACTGACTCGGAATCTCAACGTCGAGTCTGAACAATTGTAGAGTATGAACAACTGGCTGGTCTGGAATGTCTGTATATGGATCTGGAGAATCTGAATAGACATGTGACTCTACATAATAATCCCCCTTTCTCCCGTACTTGTCAGAAACACTGTCATCGACAAAGATGGGAGAAGACAATATAATGGGGTAAACTTTTTTTTTAGGCTCATAAAAAGGGGGATACACTCGTTGGTGTTCGCCCCAGTATTATATACTACGAAAGGTATAGAAAGAGATACTTACAAGGATAGGGGGGAAGAAGGAGGGAACAGGAAAACCAAAGATACAAAATAAAAGCGCGGCTAAAGCAAGTCGTAGCCCAACTAAATACACCAATCTGAGACTAATCGGATGGCCGCAAACGTCACATTCTCCACGTAAAAACGCGCCCCCGAGAAGATAGTCTCATTGCGAGCCCGCCAGATAGACCAAAGGCGTGCAATGGGACCCAGCAGATCAGAACGGGACGTCTTTCTGTTGACCCAAAGGATGTCACAGAAGTCCTAGGTATTGGCCGCACGTGCCCAAGCAACATCGTCCCAAATCCGAGTCACCGTCAAACATTGAAAGAAAAGGTGGTCGGCCGATTCATCCGTCACCCCGCAAAGCTGACATCGGACGTTGGGGGTGGGAAGAAAAGAGGCGCACCGGTCGCGGGTCATCAGCCGCGGTGGCGAAAGACCCAAAAGAAAAAAGTGATCCGCGCGGGCAGGCGCAGCCCCCATACGAAGGCGCAGTCGCGCACCAAGGAAGCAGCCAAGGCAGGAGGAGGAGGAAGCAGAGCACAGAAGGCCTTGCGAGAGGAGAAGGGCCCGTCCTTCCAAGCCCAATGGTCCCGCACACTACCAGGGGACACGGAAGAGGATAGAGCCTCCAGAAGGGAAGCTAAATCGTTGGCGCGTTGATCTGAAAGAACGCCCGAGAAGGATGGGCACCAGCAACCGTTGATCCAATAATCCGCAACAGAGGCCAGTCGATTCTCCGCCAGAGCGAATAGCCTCGGGAAGCGAGCCCTGGAAGGAGCCACCCCCCGACCAGTCGTCCTGCCAAAACTTGAAGACGGAACATAATGGGGTAAACTTGAAACCAAATAAGCCGACCTTTTTTCTCTCTTTTTTTCTCTTTTCAAAAAAAATTCTCCTCAATTTTTTCCCAGCTATTTTATTTTTTTATAGCCGTCAATTTTTTTTAATAAGTCGTTTAATTTTTTCTAGCTTTTCTCTCATTTTTTCCAAAACATTTGCGTACAACTTTTTATTGTACCTGACTTTTTCGAACAACATATTTTTTTATTATTTTTTTAACGTGCACATTTTTTGAACTTTGGAGCCTCCCCCTCCATTTTTAACTAGGCCTCTTCTTCTTCCCGTTTTTTTCTGCCCACCACCCCTTTTTTCTGCCCCCCACCCCTTTTTTTTTGCCCCCCCACCCCTTTTTTTTTAAACACAGTCCCCCCCCCTTTTTAACTTAATAGGCCCGTTGGGCCTTAGAACTACAGCACCCACACATTTTTTTAAAATAAACAAAGAGCATCGGGCCCTTGGTGTCTTAGGGTTCCCAACACGGGACCCTCTTACGAAGCCAACCCCCGCTGGGGTTTTCTCGATCGCAGCTGCTCGTGGGGTTGCGCCAGGGAACGTCGCCGCTCGAGGAAATCTGTAGTTGCCACCGTGTCGTCGTTGCATGCCGAGTTTTGGCGGCTGGAGTATTGGCTCATCGCCACCTTGAGATTGGAGAGAAAGCCGCATCGTTCTGATCTGCATGGCAAGGAGTCTCTGGGCTCCAATCATGGGTCTGGTGCTTGCCACCTGCAAGGGAGATGCGGAAGAGCGTCGCATGCGCCTGGCTAGGAGGAGGTCGCAGTGCTCCCACCTAGGGCTGCGAGGAGGTTCGTTGTCTCTTGTTACGTAAAGATTGATCGACCGCCTTTGGAGATTGCGCCGCCTTTGGATGTCACAAGGGTTGCGAGGGGATAGCGCGCTGGAGGTTGCGCCGCCTTTGGAGATGAATCGGGTGAGGTGCACTATCGTCGCTGGAAGGTACCGCTTATGGCAGGAGATGTCGCCTTGGTGGCCTCGTGCTTGTGCGGCACCACCGGTCTTCTTTTAGATGTGCTTGTGGTTTGGAGTTGTAGAAGTGGGGCTATCGCCCCTTGGACATTGCGTTGGAGCGAGGCTATCGCCGCCTGGAACCATATGCGGTCGGAGGGGCCTAATCTTCATGGCATTGATCTGGCTCTTGGAAGGATTAGAGTTTCAATGAGAAACCCTAGAGAACAAAACCTCGGAACTGGAGAACTACAGAACTGAATAATTTCTAGGGTTTTATCTCAATCCTAAAACATGATCTTGATAATCAAATCTCGGAAAAAATAAAGTATAAGGAAAAACCTCGAGAATCGAATCCGCTCTGATACCATGTTAGAAAATAAACATGCGGAAGCAAAACGTACATAAAGATAAAGAACAATAAGATCAGCGGGATTTAACGTGGAACCCTACTCTATGAGGAGCGGGATAAAACCACGGGAGAAGCCCTCAAAGGAGCATGTTATGCATTGCACTTTCTCTCAATGGATACAGGAGGTCTGGCTAACCGCTTTTGGTCCCAAATTTTTGGGGATCCATTTACCCTGCTACAACTCATATGACGCACAACCAATTACTCCAACAGTTCATGGCGAACTCTAATCCAAGGAAGTATCTGAGATTGCCAAGATCTTTGGTCACAAACTGCTGACTTAGGAACTCCTTTGCTGCCTGAATGCCCTGCTCATCATCATCAGTGACAACAATATCATCAACATAGACAAGAATGTCAATTGCACATCTCTTTGTCCTCTGAACAAAAAGTGAGTGATCCGCAGTGGATCGAGCAAATCCTTAATGCTTTATCAACTCTGAAAGCTTATGGTACCAAGCTCTCATACTCTTCTTCAGGCTACAAGTTGTCTTGTGGAGCCAACACACCTTCTAGCTCCCCCGTAAAGATCCATTTGCACCCCACAACCCATGCAAGTGGAGGAGATGAAACCACACTCCAAGGACCATGAGACAGCAAAGCGGTCATCTCCTCCTCCATGGTAAGTCTCCAATTGATATCTTGTATGGCTTCCTGATATGTGCGCGGAATAGTAACAACTGAAAGGACACATAAACCTCATGTACTCGTCTGAAAGATGGTCCAAAGAAACATGCGCAGTCAAAGGATATATGGCACAATCTTGATGTGGTTTCCTCAAGGGAATAGGTATATCAAGGTCATCGGCCTCTCTATTCTCTGGTACCAGCACTTCATGTGTATCATCATATGGATCAAGCATAGATACAGTGCCATCAGTAGAAAAAATGTGTCCATCACATACCTGGGGCGTGATGATGACGGGGAAGGCACGGGAGCAGAGGGGCGAGTAGAAGACCTGCGAATGTAAAAACCAAGGTAGGAACTGTGTGAGGGTAGATGGAGGTGGAGGTGGTGAAGGTGGTGGAGGTGGAGGAGACTAAGACTCAACAGGAGGAGATGGTGGTGGAGGTGAAGGAACAAAGATATCCTCTCCAGAGTCAGCATTCGACAATCTATCACCAGTTGGAGAAAAGTACATAATAGACTCAAAATGTGACATCAACACTAATATAATATTTTCTCCCAACAGAATCAAAACATATATATCCTTTTTGGGTATGAGAATAGCCAACGAACACACATTTGACAGTTCTAGGAGAGAGCTTCTCATATCCTGGAGTAAACTTGTTGACAAAAGCCACAGATCCATATACCCTGGGAGTATGGAAGAATAAGTCCTTCTCGGGAAACGCAATCAAGAAAGGGACTTTTCCTCCAATGAGAGTAGATGGCATGCAGTTCACTAAGTAACAGATTGTGAGAACTGCATCACCCCCAAAATGAATGAGGAGCTCGACTCTAAATCAAAAGAATCATCATGACATCCAAAAGAAGATGGTGTTTGAGTTCACCAACACCATTCTGCTTGGAAGTGTAAGCACACGAGGTCTGATGAACAGCACCAATGGAACTAAGAAAGGCGGACGAATGTCAAGTAGAGAATTCCAAGGCATTGTCAGTGCGAATAAATTTCATATTAGCTAAAAAATATTCTTGATTTCGATAAGAAAAGATTTAAGAATGGGATAAGTCTCGGACTTATTCTTTAATAGAAAAACCCAAGATAATCTAGAGAAATCATCCACAGCAACCATATAGAACCGATGTCCCTGGTGATTCGGAACACGACTAGGACCCCATATATCAAAAATGAGTAACTCAAACAAATGACTACTGTGATGACTCTGACAACTCGGAAAAAAAGGAAAGATGGTGCTTTCCAAGTTGACATGTCTCACACTCCAAGGCAGTACGAGTAGAGATCCGTGGGAGAACATAATACAGCTTCTGCAAAGGAAGGTGCCCAAATCGAAGATGCCACAAGAACGGAGACACAGATCCAAAAAGAACAGTAGCAGCAATAGCACAGGGAGGTTGAACAAGTCTGTAAATCCCTCTCTATTCACGGCCACACACAATCACCCTGCCCATAAGTATGTCTTGAAACACGACAGGATGGATCAAATATGGCACAACAATGTAATCTTTTGTAATATGCCTACTAGACAAAAGATTCATCTGAGATGATGGAGCATGTAAAACATTCTGCAGATGCATCGAGAGAGCAAGAACAATCTCTCTGACCAACAATGGGTAGATGATCCCCATTAGCAAACACTACTGATCTACCAAAAGGAAAAGACCAGTAGGAAGTAAATTGTGCTCGATCTCCACACATATGATGAGATGCTCCAGAGTTCATGATCCAATCGGACAAATTTGAACTGTTACTACTCGTAAGTGCAAAAGCAATATCTGATGAACTCGAAGAGGCTCTAGCACTGTATACGACATTTGAAGATCCTGCAATCGAAGTGGTAGGAGTAGTCATCATCTCTCTCGGCCTAGAAACAATATCATCAAATCGTGCATCATGAGCAGGAGCAGAAGTAGGCTCACTCTGCTCAGTTACACGAGCAGACGTAGCATAGTCATGCTACTGATAGCATGTCTCCTCAGAATAACCTAGACGGCGGCAATGTAAACAAGGGTCACGATGACATCCTCCTCTTCGACCATGTGGTCCTCAGCGTCTAAATTGTGAAGTATTCCCTCTACCACGAGAAGCTGCCATGGCAGAAGGAGTCCGAGCCACAAAAGTAGATGAGGTAATGATTCTGCTCAGCCTCTTGTAAACATCCTCCATTGGAAGTATCGTCTCTCCCGTAAGTAGTTGAGTACGAGTTGCATTGTACTCGGAGTTCAGAGATGACAGAAATACTCCTGTCACAGTAGCATTCTTATATGCTTGTTGTTGCTCAGTGCTATTAGTAATCGGCATGAAGCTGTGCAGACGCTCAAACATGCCTCTAAGATGCGAAAAGTGTGCATGAAGAGGTCGACCGTTCTGCTTGGTCGAAAAAATATCAAACTGCAACTGTAGGACTCTGCTCTCATTCTTAGTTTGCCCATGTGTCTGCTATAATGTCCTACATAGCCTTTGCGGTGGGTTGATTGACAATACCATTAGCAATCTCCGTAGTGAGCGTCCCAGAGAGCCAAATGTGAGCATAAGCATCAACTTGCTTCCAAGAAGCATTAGCCCCAGTCTTGTCCTCCAGCTCTGGATCCGTCAGAATGTGCTCCTCGTTATGGCACTGCATCAGGGTGTGAAACTACATGAACCACAACTCCTAGTTGGTCCCATACATCTTCATGATGGGAGCCGAGCCCTTGAAGGCACCGGACGATGAAAAAACATCACCCTTGATTTCTAACATGTTAGCAAGAAGACTGATATCTGAAACAAAACTGAGGAGTAGACTACTCTGAATGAATCTACATAATCACATATAAAGGATTAGTTGTATCTGTCGACTCACACAACCATCCTCATCTCTCGCTGATGTAGGCTAGGGTCTCCAAGGGCAACGATGCATGTTGATGCACGCAAACGTACAGAAGATGCACGCAGGGGTATGCAGATGCACGTAATATGCACACAGATGCATGCAAGATGCACGTTAGGTGCATGCAAGATGCACGGGGTTGCGCTGCACAGGGAGCAGATGCGTGAGCACAGCGTTTGTGCAAGGCGCAGATGTGCACCGGGCACAAATGTGCGTAGGCGCAGATCACAAATGTGCGCAAGGCGCACGGGCATGGTGCGCAAGTGGGCGATGTCGCGCTGAGACTGGCTGGCAACGCGCACGGAGGTTGCTAATGGCACGCATGAGGGTTGGGGGCGTGTAGGAAAGGGTTAGGGTGGGATAATACAGGAACCCTGGTCTAGGACCGTTTCTCTGATACTATGTTGGAGAAAATGAATTGCTTGTTATTCATAAGACCCAGGGCTCTCTCATATAGGAGAAAAGCTCTTGGGTAAATAGCAGGAAAAGTACATGAAGAAATGAAATAGAAAAATAACACCAAAGCTATATAATAATCTCAACAGTCTCAAGCAGCATTGAGGTTGATGTTCCCAGGTACCGTCAACCTCAATGTTGTGATCATACGTTAAACATAGTGATTGAACATTGTTGAATCAATATAGGGATTGAATAAGGGTGCTCTCTGGAAAAATATGGAATCTTCCTTCATCGATCAAGCCATCTTTGATCACGACGGATCCTTTTATAGTGTGACCCATTTGCAGTAAGCCAATCATTAACAGAGTGCGCCAATGTCTAGGAATGCTCATGCAAAAGATAATAAATAGGGCAGCTCCATCTATGAAAATACTAGACAACATGAATGTCAATATTACTTCCACCATAATTATGAAGGATAACTACCTCTTGTGGTCGTGTGCCTCTGAGATGGGAATAGCATGTCAGAGACGTGCAGGCTACATCGAGGTACCAAGAAGGCCCCTCTTGAGAATGATCCGAGTTGGAATTAGTGGTACCTTAAAGATCAATACCTTAAAGATCGACGTATTACGACCTAGATCACCAACTCGGTGTCATTTAGGATACAATTGTTTATTATTATTATTATTGCGATTTTGTTATTTTAGTGTTTCTTATATTTATTACTCCTGTTCAGGATATCATTATATTTTCATCTTCTGCAATTTAGGGTTCTATATCTATATAACAAATTACAACCCCTCGATAACCATAATCTCACTCCATCCCACTCCTTTCAAACACTTCCAGTGTGATGATCCTAGACCAAACCCTGGCATGCCCCTATGACAACCCCCATTTGCCTCGCCCATGCAATATGCGCCACATACGTGGAAAAAGCAGCACCAGTCCCTCGTAGCACATGTCATTACCGACCACAACAACATCATGTAATTAGTTGCGTCATATACGTAATGAATGCCCCAATGGTATTTGTTACCCCTTAGTGGCACTCATCGCCCCAAGCCCTTCAACAATGGTTGATGTTGTTCTGTTGACGTGGTTGATCGCTTTACCTTTAGCTGTGTCGTAGGATTCGTGAGGGAAGGTCTACCCATAGAATTTCCGTTATGTTTAAGTAGACCATCTTTTATCTATTTTCTATTTATTTCCATTTAATCGACTACAATTCCTTCCAAGACAAAACCCCTGGTTAGCCACATCATCTAGTGTGGTGCAAGTGTTTCAAATCAAACTCAATAATGCAGAGAATTATGTACTCCGGTTTCGAGCTTTCATGGTACTCATTGGCCGACAAGAGAAGCTATGTCCTGAAAGAATTGCTTAACCTAGAAAACAAGGACCATGAGTCATGGCTGCAAGACAATTATCAGGTCGTGAACATGCTGACCAATAGCGTGAAGCGTACAATTGTAGCATATTTTCTGTAGAAAGAGACAACTAAGAAAATATGGGAGTTGTCCTAAAGATATTCTCAACAGACCACCAAATCTTGCCTCAATAACATCTATATGTCGATTTGGTTCATCTTACATGGGGACTTCTCCCTCATATAGGACCATCAGCAGATCACATGTCTATACAAGGAGTTTGTCGTCTCTAAGCTAGCATGTTGTCCCAAACATATTAAACGTTTCTTACAAGTTTTAGTCCTCGCTATGAAATAACGAAGGATCAGTTTCTTAGCTCTGACACTCTCCCATCTCTTCGAGAGATATTTGGACATCTAGGACAACTTGATTCTACTCTAATCTAGGACAACTTCGAGAGATATTTGTATTTTTCTTATTTTTTTGGAATAAATAATCTTGGGGCGGACACCATCGAGTGTTTCCCCCTACCTTTTAGACTTCAAAAAAAATGTTCAATATATACAATAGAGAATACAGCCTTTCTTGTGTTATTTGGATGCAATAGTCAATCTATTTTTTTGGAGGCCAAAGTTGTCGATCATCTTGTGGTCAAGACAATTATCCTTCTTGTATGCATTGTCGCGGGCCTAGTTATTCATTTCACATTTGTTGGGCAAAGTTTGGCAGACCTCCTATGGCTAACCAAGCAGCTACTAAGTCTGAAGGCTTTCAAGCTGCCACTAAGATGACAACAGATCATGGACAGTCGAGACAGATGGTCCAACTCTCCTCTGCAGATTGCTATTGGCTCATGCAGTTGATACATAACAGTCCTACCACTACTTCGGCTCACTATGCAACTATTACTAGTCTAGTTACTATTGTTGATAATCACATGTGACCTCCTCGCCTTTTACATAATTGAATTCAGTTTGATTAGCTAAGGGTGTTCTTTCACCTATTATCTCTGTCAGTAGTATAGAGTTCTCTTCCAAACTCAAGCTTTCTGAGGTTTTCTGTACACCTAACTTTCATTTGAGCTTATTGTTTGTCTATATATTAACCTCTGAGCTCATTTTTAGAGAGATTTTTTATGAGGATTTTTCTAATCTCAGGCCATCTAGATGGTGTTGATCTTCGATGGGAGCCGCGAGAAGAAAAATGGTCAATATTATCTTGATATTTCTCAAAAATTCATGTTTTACTGGAGCTAGTTCGGTCTCTGTTTACCCATTCTTGTAGCACTTGCACCTAGGTCACATGTCTGTCAAAGCTCTCTCGCATATTTTCCCTGAATTAACTTTATTGAAGCCCTCTGACCGTGAGAATTAGCAGTTTGGAAAATATCAAAAAGCGTTATTTCCTAGTAGGACAGAGTCGTGTTGCTCTAGCCATTTTGCTCAAATTTATTGTAATATTTGGGGGCCATGTCAAATCCGTAGTAGGGTAGTCATAAGTATTTCATTTTTTATTGATGATTATAGTAGATCCTCTAGAGTCTATTTAATAAACAATCGAATATATATGTTGACGCATATTTAGTTATTGTATCTCTTTGTTATTTCTTTTTCTTGTTATTCCCTTTATGTAATTTACCCATAGGCTACTCTCCTATATAAGAGAGCCTAGGGCTATGGAATAGAATTAACTCATTCACGTTTCCCAACATGGTATCAGAGCGACGGTCCTAGGCCGGAGTTCTCGAAACCCTAAACCTACCCCATCCCCACCCGCCGGCTCTCTCTTCTCTCCCTCTCTCTCGGCGCCGTCAGGCTCTTCTTCTCCGCCGATCTGCGGTGGTCTAGGGCGCCTCCTGCGCATCCGGTGCCTAAGCCTCTCGCGCATCTGGCGCACAGGAAGCAGTAGCGCATCCCGCGCCTCCCGCTCACAGCGCATCCCACGCTGAGCGACATCCTGTGCTGTGCACTGCTGCATCATCTGCGGCATCTGCTGCGCCATCTGCGACATCTGCTGCTGCGCCATCTACATCTGCTGCACTAGGGCATTGTAGCGCGCAACAGGAAGCAGCAGCAGCAGGAAGCAGCAGCGCGCGCCATCTCCAAGCGCGCGCATCATCTCCAGCGCGTGAGGGTTACATATTGCGTGTAAATTCTGTGCGCGTGCGGATTGTAGCGCACGCAGATCCATGGGGATAGTTGCTTGAGGTCTACACATGCAACTAATCCCGTCTATGTCATTGTAGACAAATATTATCTATTGTCATTCGCTCCAGTCTTCAGTCTCCAGTATGTCAGAAAGCAAGGCAGATATCCCATCTATGGGCGCATTTCGTGGTCCAGCGCCCATCGTCAAGATGGATGGTACGAACTATGAAATGTGGGCAATGCAGTTCATGAGTATGATGAAGTCCACGGGCAAGAAGCATATTCTCACAGAGCCCGAGCCTGCAGAGAAGACTGGAGTTCATGCCTCATGGGAGGCAGACGACGCATATGCAAAGGTGTGGCGATCTGGCACATTGGCGATTGAAATCGCCAATGACATTCTACATCAACCCACAACCAACGACATGTGGGATATCCTGGCAGCGACATATTCTCAGGCGAAGAATGAGACGAAGATCCTGCAACTACAACATGATATATTCACGATAAAGCAGAATGGCCGCCCGTTACATTCTCTCTATACATCTTTGAGAGGAATGTTTGAGAAGCTTTATAGCTTCATGCCTCTTACCGCCACGCCAGAGCAGCAGAAGACATACAGGAATGCAACGATGGTGGGTGTGTTTCTCGCTGCACTCGATCCAGAGTATGAGGCCGCACGTTCACAGATTTTGGCAGACTCGACTATTCCTCCCATGGAGGAGGCTTTTCACAGATTAAGTAGGATCACTGTACCTTCAGCAGCTGCTAGTCAGAATCCCTCAGCCATGGCGGCCAACAGAGGCCGTGGTTCTCATTACCAGGGCCGTGGACGTACTCCCCGTGGAAGGGGTGGCCGCACTAGGCCAACATGCTCATATTGTCACAGAGTCGGCCATACTGAAGACACATGCTACTCAAAGCATGGATTTCCTGCATCCGCACGAGCCGCTGAGCAGATAGAGCCCCCGTCTGCAGCTACACTGGATCAACAATTTGATGATCTGGTTGCCCGTCTCAGGGGAATTATCCCACCATCTGGCCCAGCACCGTCGACAGAGAGTCATACTGATGTTGTTGCTTCTGCTTCTGCCTCTACGAGTACTTCAGGTAGTACACTTGCACTCCACAGTAGTAGATCTGATACACTGCCATGGATCATGGACTCTGGCGCTACACATCATCTATGTGGCGACCAGAGCCTACTTACAGGATACACTCAGATTCCTCCAGGACGGACAGTAGTTATTGCCAATGGCACGCATTCTCCTATCACGGGTCAGGGGGAGATTAGACTGACATTTTCCATGCAGCTCAAGAATGTTTTGCATGCACCACATTTTTCTATGAATCTGTTGTCAATTAGTCAGATTACGAAGGATCTTCATTGTCGAGCTATTTTTGATTCATCTTCATTGATTTTTCAGGACATCCGTACGGGCAACGTGATTGGTCATGGCTATGAGCAAGGAGGCCTTTATCGTCTGAACCAGACCCCATTTGCCGGAATCACAGCTTCTCCCGAAGAACAAGTATCACCTCTCCTGTGGCATCTGCGTTTTGGTCATTTACCGCTTCAGAAGTTGCGTCTAGTCCTACCTTATAGTCTTCCTCACACACCTATCCAGTGTGAGGCGTGTCAGTTGGGAAAACATCACAGGTCATCTTTTCCCAGTAGTCAAGGTCGGAGTAGTAACTCCAAGTTTGAGTTGTTTCATGTCGACGTCTGGGGTCCGAGTCGTGTTCCTGATCATCAGGGGCACAGGTTTTATATTGTATTTGTGGATGATTTTTCTAGAGCATCATGGGTTATTCTAATGAAAAATAAGTCTGAAGCAGGAAATATTATTATTCACTTTCTAAATGAGATTCAGAATGTTTTTTCCACAACTGTCAAAATTATGAGAAGTGACAATGCCTTAGAGTTGTGCACCAACAATCTAGCCAACTACTACTCCTCTAAAGGAATTATACACCAAACATCCTGCGCTCATACATCTCAACAAAATGGGGTTGCAGAAAGGAAACATCGTCACCTACTTGATGTCACAAGGTCACTTCTTATTCAGAGTCATGTTCCGTACTCCTACTAGGGTGATGCCGTCCTCACTGCATGCTATCTTATAAATCGTATGCCCTCGTCTGTCTTGAATGAACAGGTTCCTTTTTCTCTTATTTATCCTGACAAGGATCTGTTCATTCTTACTCCTCGTGTGTTTGGGTCAGTTGCCTTTGTCCACCAGTTGTCGCCTGGTTCTGACAAGCTCTCTCCTAGGGCTGTCAAGTGCGTCTTTGTGGGGTACTCCAGAACTCAAAAGGGGTACAAGTGTTTTGACCCTGTGCGTCGGCGGTATATGATCAGTGCAGATGTTACATTTTTTGAATCCATTATGTACTTTTCAGAATCCGGAAATATGCAGCCACCATCTATATCTCCTGATATAGTATTCATGGCACCACCAACATCACCGCCATTATCACCACCACCATCATCACCACCACCATCACCGCCACCACCACCACCATCTACAGTATCCCCTTTACCATTCCATTACACCCGCAGGCCGCATACAGCTCATGGTCCTGACCAGTCAACTAGCTCGCCTATGGTATGTAATGAAATTATTAATGTTGATGGATCTAATGACATTTCTCAGCAGAATGTATTACAGGAGCATGGTGATAATCTGGATATTCCAATCGCTCTACGCAAACAAAAGCGAAGCTGTGCCAAGTATCCAATATCAGCCGCGGTGTCTTTTGAGAGGCTATCTGGACATTTCAGGACTTTTGCATTGGCACTTTCAGCTACAGACATTCCACGGACCCACCATGAGGCTTTGCAGGATTCTAGATGGCGGCTAGCAATGGAGGAAGAGATGGCGGCACTTCAGTCTAGAGGAACATGGAGTTTGGTTACTATACCTCCAGATGTCAGCCCGGTGAGTTGTAAATGGGTGTTTACAGTTAAACACAATGTCGATGGCTCCATTGACAGGTACAAGGCACGATTAGTTGCACGGGGATTCACACAGACATATGGGGTAGATTACCTTGACACGTTCTCCCCTGTGGCTCGTCATTCTACTCTGCGGATCCTCTTATCAGTTGCAGTTACTAAAGACTGGCCACTCTATCAACTGGATGTGAAGAATGCATTTATGTATGGAGACTTGCAGGAGGAAGTTTATATGCAACAGCCACCTGGTTTTGCTGTTGAGGGGGAGTGTTCCAAGGATTGCAGATTACATAAGGCCATCTATGGCCTTAAGCAGAGCCCCAGAGCATGGTTCCAGAAGCTGTCAGACCTCTTTGAGAAACAAGGATATAAACGCTCCAATGCTGATCATTCCTTGTTTGTACAGAAGACGGCAAGAGGTATTGTTGTCATCATGGTTTATGTTGACAATATCTTGATTACAGGTGATGATGACCAGGGCATTAAGCAGGCAAAGGAAAGGCTGGGGACCGAGTTTGTCACCAAGGACCTGGGAGTCCTTAGATATTTTCTGGGGCTGGAGTTTGCCAGAAATCCGTATGGATTAGTCATGTCACAGAGGAAGTATGTTACAGATCTATTGAGTGAGACAGGTATGCTAGGGTGTCGACCTGCTACGACACCAATGGACCCTAGCATGAAGCTGTATGATGATGACACAGAGGAGGTTGATAGCAGAAGATATAGAGAACTGGTAGGCAAATTGTTATATGTCACGGTCACTAGGCCAGATATATTATTTGCAGTGAGCCGTGTGAGCCAGTTTATGGAGCAGCCACGCCAAGTGCATATGGATGCAATAAATATGATACTTAGATATCTCAAATCTTCTCCAGGTAAAGGTCTGCTATTCAAGAAAGGAAAAGGGATTTCTATCTCAGCGTGCGCAGATGCAGACTATGCAGGATGTCCTAAGGATAGAAAGTCCACCTCAGGGTATGCTGTCTATGTTGGAGATGCCCTAGTCTCATGGAGGAGCAAGAAACAAACTGTGGTAGCTAGATCTAGTGCTGAATCCGAATATAGGGCTATGGCCCAGGCTACTACAGAGATGATGTGGGTGAAAGCGGTGATGACAGACTTATGTTTAGATGTACCACTTCCTATGAACTTGGAATGTGATAATCAGGCTGCTTTGTTCATTGCAAACAACCCTGCATTCCATGAGCGGACCAAGCATATTGAGGTGGATTGTCACTTCATACGTGATATGATTCAGAAAGGGTTCATTGCCACATCTCATGTTACTTCAGAGAACCAGACTGCAGATATATTCACCAAGGCATTGTTACGAGGTCCATTTCAGAAGTGTGCGTCCAAGCTGAGCATGATTGACATCTATGCTCCATCTTGAGGGGGAGTGTTGACGCATATTTAGTTATTGTATCTCTTTGTTATTTCTTTTTCTTGTTATTCCCTTTATGTAATTTACCCATAGGCTACTCTCCTATATAAGAGAGCCTAGGGCTATGGAATAGAATTAACTCATTCACGTTTCCCAACAATATATAATACTGGCAAGTCCCTTAAGTTTATGAGCATTAAGCCTTTCAAATATGGCAATGCTCACGGCCACACCCAATCATGCGCCCCGTAAGGATATCCTGAAAAACAAGAGAAGATGGGTCAAATATCGCTCGACAGTGTAAATCCTTTGTAAATTGGCTAATCGACAACATGTTCATAGAGAAATCCGGAGCATGTAACACATTCTGTAGATGCATGGAAGGCATCAAGGTAATCTCCCCCTGTCTTGTGATCGGGGAGTGAGTCCCGTCAGCTATCACTACGGTCCATCCTGGAGGTACCTGTCTATAGGTTGTTAGCTGCTCTCTATCTCCACATAAGTGGTGTGTCGCTCCAGAGTCCATAATCCATTCTTTAATCTCAGATCCATGACAGTAAGTAAAGGCATAGGGGCTACTTGATGTACTGGCAGAGGCAGATGTACTACCAAATGCTGAAGCTGCTACATCTGATTGGCCTCCTAGAAATGAGGCAGGAGGCATGATATCTCGAAGTCTGGCAACAAGATCATCAAATCTCTGATCAGAAGTCGACGGTGTAGGTAACTCGACTTGCTCTGCTACTCGCGCTGATGCGAGGAAATCATGCTAAGAATAGCATGTATCCTCTAAATGGCCAGGATGATGACAATAAGTACACTACTGACGGGTTCGACCCCTTCTACCATGGGGTCCACGTCCACGAAAAGATGAAAAACCACCTCTGCCTCTGGATGCCGCCATTGCTGAAGAGGTCTGACCAATAGTAGCAGTCGGAACAATAATCTTGCTAAGTCGACGAAAGGCTTCCTCCATTGGAGCAATAGTGGCATCCGCAAGGATCTGAGAGTGTGCAGCATCATACTCTGGATCAAGTGCAGCAAGGAATACACCAACCATGGTAGCATTCATGTAAGTCTTTTGTTGTTCAGGAGTAGCCGTCAGAGGCATGACGCTGTGAAGCTTCTCAAACATTCCACGCAAGGATGTGTACAGTGAGTGTAAAGGTCTTCCATTCTGCTTGATCGTGAAAATATCATGCTGCAACTGGAGTATCCTGGTCTCATTCCGTGCCTGAGAGTAGGTTGCGGCCAGAATATCCCACATGGCCTTGGTCGTGGGTTGATGTAACACATCATTGGCGATCTCGATTATCAATGTACCTGACAGCCATACTTTAGCATATGCATCGCCTGCCTCCCATGAGGCGTGAATCCCTGTTTTCTCCACCGGTTCATCATCGATAAGAATATGCTTCTTGTCGTTTGACTTCAAGAGGCCCATGAATTTCATGGCCTAGAGTTGATAGTTCGTCCTATTCATCTTGACAATTGGTGCAGGACCTCTGAAGGCATCTGTGGCGGGTACATCAACTTTGTTATCTGACATATTTCTGGACGGAGATCACAGGGATATCGTCGACCAAAGAGAGATGTCTACACAAACATGTGAGGATTCGATTGCATATGTAGACTTATGCAATCAAATCCATCACCCGAAGAAGACCCGAGATGCAAGCATGCCTAGAGGTGGCGGCGCATGCGCACCTAGAGGTGGTGGTGCACGCGCGCAACCATGAGGAGGCGGCGTGCTGGGAAGGGCGACACCGGGAAGGGCGACGCATTGGGTATGCGCGCTGGGAGGAGGGGCGATGCCGAGAGAAGGGGCGATGACGGGAGGAGGGCCGATGTTGTTGGCGGTGCTGGAGGAGGGCGGCTGGTGGGGATAGGGTTAGGGTTTACGAGCTCTGGTCTAGGACCGCCGCTCTGATACCATGTTGGGAGAAAATAATAACTTTTTATTTCGGAGAACGCTAGGCTCTCTTATATAGAGGAGAGTCCAATGGGTAAATTACATAAAACAAGTATAGAGAAATAAAAATGAAAACATGTACATAAAATATGTAAATATTTCTACAGCAATCAACCTCAATGTATTTTTTCCTCTCGTGAAATGCAAGATTATTAACAATGAATAAGGCAGCATGATTATCGCAATTCAGCAACATAGGAAGAGGAACATCTATACGTAGATCTGTCAAGATTGCTTTGGTCATAGCTCTATACTCAGATTCAGTACTAGATCTAACAACAACAGTTTGCTTCTTACTTTTTCATGAGACAGGTGACTCTCCAACAAATATAGTGAATCCTAATGTAGATTTCCTATCCTTGGAGCACCCTGTATAGTCTGTGCATGCGCATGCTGAGATAGTGTCGAAAGAATTATATAGTTTGTGTACCGTTTGCACTTTTTATTCTTCTATGTCCCGTCTTATGTAATTTACCCATGGGTCTTCTCTAGATAAGAGACCCTAGGGTTCTCTGGAATAAACAACAACTCTAATTCCTCCAACATGGTATCATAGCCTAAACCCTAGGCTCCTCTCCTCCCCCCCCTCTCTCTTAACGCCCCACCGCCGGACCCTCTCGGCCCTCCCGCCTCCAGCGCTGGGACCCCCTCCCGCCTCCAACCCTCCCGCCATCAGGCCCCCGCCTCCGCCTGCCCACGCATGTCGTGCCCTAACCGGCCCTGCCCCGCTAGTCCGAAGGACCCGCCACGTAGTCGGATCCGCCTGCCCACGCAAGCCGTGCCCTAGCCGGCGTCGGTGCCCCCCCCCCCTCTGCTGGCTTGGTCATAGCAGTCTCCTTCACCATACTTATGACTTTCGGTGCGTAACATCTACATACGCACTCGAATCCTATGCAGTTTGTGTAGACACATGTCACTCTGTCTACAATCCCTAGTTCTTCTTATGCGGCGATATGTCAGAATCCAAGGTTGATATGCCCTCCATAGGCACGTTCAAAGGTCCCGCGCCAATATAGTAAAGATGGACGGGTCGAACTATGAGCTCTGAGCGGCGCAGTTCTTGAGTCTCATGAAGTCAAACGGTAAGAAGCACATTCTCACCGAGGATGAGCCAGCAAAGAAGACACGGATTTATGCCTCTTGGGAGGCTGATGACTCGTATGCCAAAGTCTGGCTGTCAGGTACGTTGTTGATGGAGATTGCCAATGATGTTCTCCATCAGCCCACTGCTAAAGCAATGTGGGACATTCTTGCGGCGACATATTCCCAGGTCCGGAATGAAACCAAGATGCTACAACTGCAGCACGACATATTCACCATGAAGCAGAATGGGAGACCGCTTCATTCCTTGTATACATCCCGGAGGGGGATGTTCAAGAAACTCTACAGCACTATCCCTCTGACGGCCACACCAGAACAGCAGAAGACATTTCGTAATGCTACCATGGTAGGAGTCCTTACGGCTCTTGATCCTGAATATGATGCGGCCAGATCACAGATTCTCGCAGATGCTACCATTCTTCCTATGGAGGAAGTCTACCGGAGGCTTAGCCACATCTCTGTTCCATCCAGCACATCTACACCACCCCCCTCCGCGATGGCTGCTTCCAGAGGGAGAGGTGGTCCCTCTTCTTCATTCCATGGCCATGGTCGTGGATCTGGAGGCCGTGGTGGTCAGTCCGGTCCACCTTGTAGTCATTGTCACCGTCCAGGTCAGTCGGAGGATACATGCTACTCGAAGCATGGGTTTCCAGCATCAGCACGAGTGGTAGAACATGTTGCATCTCCATCATCTTCTACTTCGGATCAGAGGTTCGAGGAACTCGTTGCTCGGTTACGGGATATAATGCCTCCTGCTTCTACAGAGTCTTCTGAAGGCTCTTCGGATATAGTTGCATCTGCTTCTGCCAGTACTTCTGCCATGGCTAGTACCTCAGGTCGTGCCTTTACCACATGTTATAGTTCAGACATATCCGATTGGATCATGGACTCTGGTGCCACGCAAAATCTATGTCGAGACAGAGATAGACTTATCTCATACAGAGAGATTCCTCCAGGGAGGTCGGTGATCATTGCCAATGGGACTCATTCCCCCATTGTTGGACAGGGGGAGATTGTGTTATCCTCGTCCATGCGTCCCAATAATGTCCTACATGCCCTTGAATTTTCGATGAATTTACTCTCTATTAGTCATATTACAAAAGATTTGCATTGTCGCGCTATATTTGGCCCATCTTCTCTTATATTTCAGGGCATCCTAACGGGCAGGGTGATTGGTTATGGTTCTGAGCAGGATGGTCTTTATCGTCTGAACCGGAATTCATATGCTGGAGTCTCTTCTCATGCTGTTGGATTTGTCTCTCCGTATACATGGCATCTACGCTTTGGTCACCTCCCTCTACAGAAGATGTGTCACCTTTTGCCTCAGATATCTCCAAGTTCGTCCTTCCGGTGTGAAGCGTGTCAGTTAGGGAAGCACCATAGAGCTAGCTTCCCATGTCGTCAGAGTCGGAGCAGTAGCTCCTCTTTTGAGTTACTCCATATTGATATTTGGGGTCCTAGTCGTGTCCCTGATCACCAGGGGCACAGGTTTTATCTTGTCGTGGTTGATGATTTCTCTCGTCTGTCGTGGGTTTTCCTGTTAAAGAATAAATCTAAAGCTGGTGATGTTATTAAAAATCTTATCAATGAAGTGAGAAATGTTTTTTCATCCAATGTCAAATATGTTCCTACTGATAATGCGTTGGAATTTTGTACTCGGTCTCTCTCATAATATTTTTGGTCAAAGGGCGTTATACACCAACTACATGTGCATACACCTCCCAACGGAATGGGGTTGCTGAGAGAAAGCATCGTCACCTTCTTGACATTACTCGAACTCTACTCATCCAGAGTTGCGCTCCTATTTCTTATTGGGGAGATGTCGTTCTTACAGCCTGCTACTTGATCGTATGCCGTCCACGGTACTTGGTGAGAAAATTCCTCTTTCTGTTGTCTTTCCAGATAAGGAATTATTCTCACTCACCCTTCGTGTTTTTGGAGTCGTTGCTTTTGTTCATCAGTTATCCTCATGTCTTGACAAGCTCTCACCTCGAGCTGTCAAATGTGTCTTCGTGGGCTATTCTCGGATGCAAAAGGGATATCGTTGCTATGATCCGGTTAACAGGAAATACTTTGTCAGTGCTGATGTCACCTTCGAGTCTGTGATGTATTTTTCACCTGCAGGTGACAGGTTGGTCTCTAACACATCTACTGATGAAGTCTATGTCCCTCCTCCTCCTACGGTGAGTCCTCCATTGTCCAATCCAGTTCCTAACGTTGTGTCAGCTCCTCCGCCTCCACCACCTCCACCAAAACCACTTGTCTCGCCACTACCAGAATTTTATACCCGTCGATCTGGTCCTGCTCATGCTACACGCCAACCATCCACCACGCCCCAGGTATGTTCAGACGTTACTACTAATGATGGGTCGAATAATGTGCCTATGCAGGATGCATCATTGCAGGACGAATCTGCTCCGGCGAGTTCCGTGGTTGATGATCTGGATGTTCCTATTGCGATGAGAAAGCAGAAACGCAGATGTGCTTCGTATCCTCATGCCTCGCAGGTCTCCCTTCATCGCCTCACAGGGGATTTTCAGAGATTTGCAGTGGCTTTATCTTCAGTAGATATTCCAAAGAGCTATCATGATGCATTGAAATCTGATTGCTGGAGGACTGCAATGGATGAGGAGATGGCTGCCCTACAGTCGCGGGGGACAAGGAGCTTGGTTCTCGCTCCTTCAAGAGCATCTGTTGTTAGCTGCAAATGGGTATTCACTGTCAAGTATCATTCAGATGGCTGCCTTGATCGGTACAAGGCAAGGCTAGTGGCACGAGGCTTCACCCAGACTTATGGAGTGGACTATATGGATACCTTCTCTCTAGTCGCCCGTCACTCCACTCTTCGTATTCTTCTGTCTGTAGTTGTGGTACGTGATTGGCCCTTCTTCCAGTTAGACGTTAAAAATGCATTCTTGTATGGAGATCTGCAGGAGAAAGTCTACATGCAGCAGCCTCCGGGGTTTGTTGCTGAGGGGGGAGAATCATATGGTGTGCAGACTTCATAAGGCAATATATGGCCTTAAACAGAGCCCAAGGGCATGGTTTCAGAAGCTTTCCCATCTGATTGAAGAACACGGATTCAAGAGATCCAATGCAGATCACTCATTGTTCATCCAGAAGACTACTCGAGGTACAGTTGTCGTCATGGTGTATGTTGATGACATTTTGGTTACATGAGATGATGCTCAGGGGATAGAGATGATCAAAGCAGTGTCGGATCGCCAATTTGTTACAAAAGACCTTGGTACATTACGATACTTTCTGGGGTTGGAGTTCGCCAGGAATGTACAGGATCTAGTAATGACCCAGAGGAAATATATTACAGATATGCTTGTTGAGACGGTCATGGTTGGATGCAGACCGTCTACTACTCCTATGGACCCTAGCATGAAATTGTATGATAATGATACAGAAGAAGTTGACAAAAGAAGGTATAGAGAAATGGTGAGGATGCTTCTTTACATAACTATAACCCGACCTGATATTGCCTTTGCAGTTAGTCAGGTAAGCCAATTCATGGAACAGTCGAGACAGGTACATATGGATGCTATATATATGATACTCAGGTATCTAAAATCGTCTCCGGGCACGGGATTGTTGTTCAGAAAGGAAACCAATTTATCTGTTTGTGCTTGTGCGGATGCTGACTATGCAGGTTGCCCTAAGTATCGAAAGTCTACCTCAGGCTTTGTTGTGTTTGTAGGTAGCTCTCTAGTTTCTTGGAAAAGCAAGAAACAAACAGTTGTGGCTAGATCTAGTGCAGAATCCGAATATAGGGCTATGGAACAAGCAAGTACGGAAATGATGTGGGTTCGAGCTGTATTAGAAGACTTGCATGTAGATGTACCTCTACCCATGCAGCTACAGTGTGATAATCAAGTCGCATTGTTCATTGCCAATAATCCTGCCTTTCACGAGAGAACCAAGCATATTGAAGTAGACTGTCACTACACCAGAGATATGATCCAGAAGGGACTGATTTCTACTTCACATGTTAGTTCTGAGGAGCAGACTGCCGACATCTTCACCAAACCGTTACTCAGAGGACCATTCCAGAAATGTACTTCCAAGCTGAGCATGATCGATATCTATGCTCCATCTTGAGGGGGAGTGTCGAAAGAATTATATAGTCTGTGTACCGTTTGCACTTTTTATTCTTCTACATCCCGTCTTATGTAATTTACCCATGGATTTTCTGTATATAAGAGACCCTAGGGTTCTCTAGAATAAACAATAACTCTAATTCTTCCAACAGATAGTAATAGTGCCACCTTTTTAAATAGTAGTCACGTACCTGGAGATGATTTAAGATAGATTAGTATCATTTGTATAGCATCCATATGTACCTGACGAGGTTGTTCCATAAACTGGTTCACTCGACTGACTGCAAATGAGATATCAGGTAAAGAAGCTTGCCCACTAGTTCCATGTATCTTCTCCGGTCAACCTCACCAGTATCATCATCATACAGCTTCAAACTCGGATCCATGGGTGTAGTAGCGGGACAACATCCAAGCATACCCGTGTCACTTAGCAAGTCAGTGACATATTTTCTCTGAGTCATCACAAACCTTTATTGATTTCTGGCAAACTCCAATCCCAGAAAGTATCTAAGAGCTCCTAGATTCTTGGTAAGAAATTCACGGCCCAGAAATTATTTTGCTCTTTTTATTCCCTGCATATCATCTTCTATAATAAGTATATCATCAACATACACCATAATAGCAGTCGTACCTCTGGAAATTCTCTGTACGAAAAGAGAATGATATGCATTCGACCGTTTGAACCCTTGATTCTCAAACAAATCTGAGAGCTTCTGGAACCAAGCTCTCGGGCTCTGCTTAACGTCATAGATTGCCTCACGAAGTCTATATACCTGTGAACACTCCCCCTCAGCAGCAAACCCTGGAGGTTGCTGCATGTAGACTTCTTCCTGAAGATCACCATACAAAAAAGCATTCTTGACATCCAATTGAAACAGGGGCCAATCTCGAACCACGGCAACAGATAAAAGAATCCGTAAGAAAGAATGACGAGCAACAAGAGAAAACGTTTCAAGATAATCCACCCCGTACGTCTGAGTAAACCCGCAGGAAACCAGTCGAGCCTTGCACCTATCAATGCTACCATCTACATTTTGCTTCACTGTAAATACCCACTTGCAACTTACTATAGATGCCCCAGTAGGAGCTATAACAAGGATCCAAGTACCTCTCGGCTGAAGAGTCGACATCTCTTCCTCTAAAGCTAGACACCATTTACTATCAGTCAATGCCTCCTGGTAAGTTTGTGGTATGTCCACAGCGGACAAAGCAACTGCAAACCTCCTGAAGTTACGTCAAACGCTCAAAGGTGACATGAGAAGCAATCGGATATGAAGCACATAACGCTTCTACTTCCTCGGAGCAATAGGCAAATCAAGTTCTGCATCATATGTGCCACATGCCTAATCATCTCGTTCCTGAAATAACTCCTGCTGAGAAACACCATCATACCCATCATTACAAGTAATGTTGTCAGAATAAACCTAGGGCATGTCGGATGATTGACCGTGATCATAAGCAAGGGTTGGCCGTCGACTGTAGTGATGTGGTAGAGGAGGAACCAAAACAATGGGAGGAGGTAATGCTGGTGGAGGTGGTAGTGGTGGAAGTGGTGGTGGAGGTGATGGAGGTGGAGGTGATGGTGGGTACATGGGTGGAGGAGGAATATAGATCTCATCATCTGAATTTGATGGTGCTAACATATCGCTTGTAGGAGAAAAGAACATGACTGATGCAAAAAATGTGGCATCTACACTAACATAATACCTCCTGTGTAACGGATCATAGCAAAGATAACCCTTCTGAGTCATGAAATACCCGACAAAAATGCATTTGACGGTCCTAGGAGAGAGCTTGTCAATCCCTGGAGACAACCGATTGGAAAACGCAACGGACCCAAAAACACGAGGGGCAAGAGAAAACAACTCCTTATCAGGGAAAACAAGGGAGAAAGGTATCTTCTCCCTCAGCATCGATGAGGGCATACGGTTAATGAGCTAACATGTTGTGAGAGTCGTATCACCCCATAATGAATATGGTGCACAACTCTGGACAAGGAGCGTACGAGTGACATCAAGAAGGTGACGATGCTTTCTTTCTGTGGCACAGTTCTGTTGGGACGTGTAAGCACAAGATGTTGGATGAAGGATGCCATGAGATGAAAAGAATTGAGATAGTATATTGGTACATAATTCAAAAGCATTATCAGTTCGCACAATTTTGACAGAGGTGGAAAAAACATTCTGCTCTTCTGTGATAAATTTCATAATAGCATTTCCAGCTTCTGATTTATTCTTCAACAAGAAAACCCAAGACATATGACTAAAATCATCCACTGCAACTAAATAGAGCATGTGTCCCTGATGATCGAGAACACGACTTGGACCCCAAATGTCTACATGGAAAACTCAAAAGGGGAGCTATTGCTCCGACTCTGATGACTAGGGAAGACAGACTGGTGATGCTTCCCTAACTGACATGCTTCATTTTTGAACGATGAGCGAGGTGAGATCTGGGGAAGGATTTGACATAGTTTCTGAAGTGGAAGATGACCAAAGCACATATGCCATAGGTAAGGAGAGACAGGCCTAGTAGAATGAGAGGATGCTCTAGTGTAAGGTGTTTGGACCAGTCGATACAGCCCGCCCTGCTCACGGCCACACCCAATCACTCTGCCCGTAAGAAATGCCCTGAAACACAAGAAACAATGGGTCAAATATTGCTCGATAATGTAAATCCTTAGTAATCTGACTAATCAACAGTAAATTCATTGAGAAATTAGGGGCATGCAAAACATTCTGCAACTGCATAGATGGCGTCAAGGTAATCTCCTCATGTCCTATGATGGGAGAATGAGTCCCATCTGCTATGACCATTGTCTTTCCTGGAGAAACCTGATAGTAGGATATGAGTTGATTTCTGTCTCCACATAAATGATGTGTTGCACCTGAATCTATAATCCATTCTGAGATACCTGAATCATGATGAGAAGTAGAGGTATGAGCACTACTCGAGGTACTAGCCACTGCAGTAGCAGCAACATCAGAGCTGGTCACTGAAACAGGTGAAGGAATACTGGTTAGAGGCATGATATCTCGCAATAGAGACACAAGTTCATCATATCGTTGATCTAATGCGGGTGGAGCGCCATGATGCTAAATTTGTTCTATTACGCGGGCAGATGCTGGGAAATCATGCTTGGAATAGCATGTACCTTCGGTATGACCAGATCGATGACAGTAGGTACAAGGTGATACACGACCACATCCACCTCTACCACATGGTCCCCGTCCACGGAAGTGAAATGGGCCACCTCTTCCACGAGAAGTTGCCATAGCAGAAGAATTTGGCACTAAAGTAGGGCTGGAGATATTGATTCAGCTCAATCTACGAAAGGCCTCCTCCATGGGAGGAATGGTAGCATCCGCCAGAATTTGAGAAGAAGTGGCATCATACTGTGAATCTAGAGAGGCTAGAAAGACACCCACCTTCGTCGCATTCCTGTATGTCTTCATCTGCTATAGAGTAGATGCGAGGGGTATGAAGCTATGAAGCTTCCCAAACATTCCCTACAATGCAGTGTAGTGAGCATGCAGGAGTTGACCATTCTGCTTTATAGTGAAGATGCCATGCTGAAGCTGTAGAATTTGTCTCATTCTTGTCCTGTGAATATGTGGCAGCAAGAAAGACCCACATGGCTTTGGCAGTGGGCTGATACAAGACATCGTTTGCAATGTCAGGAATCAAGGTACCAGACAACCAAACCTGAGCATATGTGTCATCAGCCTCCCATGAGGCATACAACCATGTCTTCCCCGTCGGCTTTTCCTCGGTAAGATGTTTCCTAGCCATCGACTTCATTAGGCTCATGAACTGCATGGCCCATAATTCGTAGTACAACCCATCCATCTTCACAATAGACACATGACCTCTGAAGGCATACGTGGTAGGTGATGAACCTCAGTTTCATCATCTTTATTTCCTATAATTAACCCCCTTGCTTAAAAGTTTGTCAATAAATCCTTGTTAATGTCATATAATTAACAGAGTCCTAAATAAATTAAAAACCACAAAAAAAATGACAAAACAAAAATTCGTGGTATTTTTAGACTTAAAGATACCCTCAAAAATATTTCGGGCCCTTGTTTGATCTCTTTTCGAGTTTTGGTCAACATGAAACTTGTAGATCTCTTCAAGATCTACAACTTTCATGTTTTGAGTTTTCTCAAATTCGGCCAATAAGGCCCTCAAAAATAAGGAAAATCTTCTGAATAATCTGATTGGGCCACGTGGCCCATTCTGGGGGCGCCACGTGGCCCGGCCCCTTTGTATCATCCGCCACCACTCCTGGCCGTTAGATCTCCCCCTGAGATCCAACGGCCCCCATCCCTCCACGCCAGCCGATAGTCCTCAGCCGATCGATCATGCCCCCGCACTTCATCTTGACCGTCCGCTACCGCCTCTCGCACATGACGCCACGTGGCATCTTGAGCGCCCTTCGATCGTGCCCCGGATCTCTCATCTTAGACGCTCCTTCCCTTGATGCCCCTCAACCGCTCGATCGGCCTGAGCTCTCCATCATCATCGTCCGTTCGCGCCGCTCCTTTAGCCCGACACGTGGCGCTTCCATCTGCCTTCGATTCGCACCGCCATCGATCTAATCCGGGCCATCGCTCCACTCCCTATTCTCCACCGTTGGATCTCCAGATCCAACGGTTGGACTTCGTCGTCTACCTCCAGACTCTCTTCTCTCTCCCACGATTCACCTCGCGCAACCCACTCCCCCTTCCATATTTCTCGTCTTCACCCTCCACCATTTCCATTCGCCAATTGCCCCACGACCTTCCCCAGTCATCCCTCTACCCCGCGCACGCCTCCATTAACCGCCGTCATCATCCCACTCGCCCCATTTCTCTCTCGAAACCCACGTTTCCACCATAACCCCGCCGAGTCCAACCTTCAAATACGCCGCTTCCCCCACCTTTCGCCGGTCGTCCATCTTTACATGGGGCCTCGCCCAGCCCTCCGCCACCTCCCAGTGACAGGGGGAGGTGGTCGGATAGAGCGAAGACGACGAGGCTCCTGGTGAGACCCTCCGCCTTCGACGGCGGAGTTGCGGCGACCTATAGCCGCCCGAGCTCGCTGGGGAGGCCGCCCAGTACGTTGCGAAGACCCCCGAGCTCCTCTCGGAGCTCAAGCCCAGGCCCTTCGACCGCCATTGCCCAGGTAAGGTCTCTGATCTTATTTCGTTTTTCTTCTTCTTTTTGCCTAATTTTTTTAGCCTCTTCACGCTCTGTCTCGCTCTAATTACCATCCCAACAGCTCCGCTACACCTCCCCCTTCATCGCGCCTCGCTCCGCTCACCATCTCCTTCCTACAGAACCTCGACCATCCCCGACCCACCTCCTCCGCCCTCGCGGCGGAGGAGCTTCGAGCTCCCATGTTCTCACGCCCGCCTGAGCTTCCATCTCACTTCACGTCGCACGCACACACTTTTCTCTCGCTTCGGATATGCGCTATTAACCTTGCAGGTTTTGCTTCACTCAACGATCGGAGATCGGCCGGAGCCGATTTCATCAACGTCGCAGCCGACCTCCGAGCCCCGGTGAGCCGCACCAGAGCCTTCAGGATCTCCCCCGAGCTCGCAGCTTCATCGACGACTTGTCTTGAGCATCGGGGGACGTTCACCATAGCCGGGAGCAAGCGGCGGAGGAGGAGGCTCTTCGCCGGAGCCCAGAACGCTCCGCCCGCCTTCGGCCGGGGAGATGAGCAGCCACCGTTGGATGGTCCACCCCCGGTGACCATCCAACAATCCAGAGGGAGCCACGTCCTCGCCTTCAGCAGCCCTTGGATCATCCCGATCCAACGTCCTCCAATAGGCCACGCGTCGGTACCAGAGCACCCCCGAGCCTCAGCCACCGAGCCAGAGGCTTGGATTCGTCGAGCCTTGTCCGAGCCTGCATCGAGCCAAAGCCTCCGCCCGAGCCACGCCGAAGCAACCCGGGCCTCCTCCGAACCTCAGATCGACCCGAGCCTGGAGGGCGCGTGCCTGGCGCGTGCCTTCTGGGCAAATTGCAGAGGAGCCCTAGAACTTCTCCATATTTGCAAAAAGGTCCCCGCGCGTTTGGGTAAATTACAGGGAAGGTCTCACGCCTTATTTTTATTGCATTTCAGTCCTTCCCAGGGACCTTTTTGTAGTTATCTTTTCATGTTTTATTTCAGTTATGCCCTTGCTTTCTTTGTTGAATAACTTGAGCTACATAGCTCCAATCGAGTTGATTTCAGTTTCGTTTTGAAGCTCTTCTCGTCCTCTTTATTATGGCATGCTTAAATTTTAAATTAGATACTATGAACCGTGACGTTTATCATGCCCACTTGCTTTATAGTTGTAGAGGCTTCTTAATGTTAACTCAGCTTAACTCGTAATTTTTTTTATGGCTCAAGTGACTTTAATTTTTGGGGCATATCATTCGCTTTGCATGATCATTCACTTGCATTATAAAAAAATTGATAAAAAATGCATGTTTATTTTAATTGCATTGTCTTTACATGTTTTGACCTATATACTTTTAACTCAACACTTGATTAAATAGACTCAAATCTGACTAATACGAGAGAGGCTCGTGTCCCTGAGTCCGACCTTGGTTTCTTGCCAAGTAAAATAATTAACGATCATCTCATTTTGATTCATTATCGCATATATTTAAATGAGGTGATCTCTTTGACGACCCGAATCGGCCCGACTACGATGATGATTTCCATATGCTAAAAACACATTATTAAAGGGTCGATTCAGCGGTTCGTCAAATGGCGCCGTTGCCGGGGACACGGCTCATTTCTTTTATTTTTTGGATTTTTGTGTGTTTAATTTAGTGTTCCTTTTTATAGGTCAATTAACCACATATTTTGCATATAAAATTTTTCTTTCTTATTTGGTATCTAACGATTGTTTCTGTGGCAGGGCCCTTGATGGATCAAGGAGGCGAGGAGCAAGACGTTCCCCTCTGCGAGGAGCCGCAGGAGCATGCTTGGAGCAAAGGAGGAAGAAAAGAAAAAAAAAATGTCTCGCATTTTTGTTGCATTCTATTTTTAATAAACTCGTCTTTTACAGCGGTCTTCGATCGAAGACTCGCGGTTGTAATCGAACGAATGTGGTTGTGTGGGGATCGTCCCCACTTGAGTGTCGACCTAGGATAGGCACGCGGCTCTCCGAGCTCTTTTTAATTTTTCCATGGTTTCTACGTGCTTGATCGTAGGTAGGACACACTAATTTATAGACGCACTTAATCTCGCATCACTTAGCTAAAATTAATGAAGATCAATCACCGCTAATAGATGCATGATTAGGTGCGGCTTTCTCGACTTGCATACATGTTGGACTTGAGTTTTCAAACGGCCTCAGTTTTTTCGCGGCTTTTATCGTCAAATCACTGCATGATTTATCGCTTAGCCTAGATCGTGGTTTCTTCGAATACATGTTTTTCTCGGCTTTCATTTCCTAGCTTGATCACCTAGGATTAATGGAAAATGGAATGAACGGTAGACGATGATTTCTTGATTTTGTGCTAACCTTAATTCAGTGATAACTCAAAATAAAATTGGGACTGTTAATTGCAAGTCAACCATAAATGGAGTAAAATTCGGTTTTGGGAGAGCAACACCCTCAGTTACGCGTTGGTTTTTATTTCACATTTTTTACCGCGTAATTATTTAAAGTTTTATCACCAATAAAACCGACAAGATAATCAACCAACCTTGGTTGGTTTCATGTGTGAGTTGGTGAAACTAAGGGTTTGCTTGCTTGATTGAGCCATATTTGTTGCGACACACAACCCCAAAACCGTAGTCACTCCATTCCATCTCCAAGATTCAATACCGCTCACTTGTAAATCCATCCCTCTTCTTCGTTCACCTTGGGTCTCTTCCAACATCAATCCTCATCTTTATACTTAGGCTAATCTCAGCCTAAGTATAGGGGGGACCCAAGTCCCTGTGATTTCTCTACTCATCTTTTCTTGCCTTTATACTTAGGTTATTTCTAACCTAAGTATAGGGGGGAGTCCCTCTTATCTCCCGTATATTCTTCTATTTTTTGGACCTATGGACTCGTAACATCTAGTGCTATGAGGACATAGCAAAGTTTAAGGATAGGGGGGTATACCGTACATACAAGTTACTTACTTTAGCTAAAATCTGAAAATTCTGAAAAATTAAAAACTTTTTGGCTAAGGTAAAATTCGTTGGACTAAGAGAACTCAAAAGATTTCACGGCTTTTCTAACTGTGTTACACTATTTTGATAAAAATATTTTTGAAAATGATTTGAAAAAAATGAGTTTTTCTTGTTTTTGAAAAAAATCTTTTTGAAAAATGTTTTGAAAATTCTTTATTCGTGTGACATGGTTTTGAAAATCTTTTATCAAGGAAAGTTGAGTCTAACCTATGTTTTGACTTTAAAAACTAAAATCCATAAAAATTGCAAAATTTGAAAAAAAAATGTGTCTTTAATGAAGAAGTTGGATTAAACCTCTACTCTTACACTTTCACCCAGGATCTGAATTGGTCAAGAAGACTTAGCTTTTTGAGGTCTTTGAGATTTGCGGTTAACCAGCCTTAACCATCAGGGTCTTAGACTTAATCATCCACATTTCCCTAGGTCTCTAGATTTGCATGCTATATTCCATGCTTAGTCTCAGACAAAGAGAATATGATCAGCACATCACATGCACGACTGCGGTTTTGATTGAGATGAGTTGATTTTTCACCTAAGAGATTGGGATGAGGAAGTCGAATTTGGATTTGATCTAATGATGCTCGAGGATGGGATAAAATCTTTGGAGGCTTCAGGAAACCTGAGTGTCAGCAATATTAGCCAGTATGAGAACTTGATTCTTATACTAATCTCTTGACATTGACCTAAGTGCCTGGGTGTGATATAAATAAAAAATTGTTGATCAGTGTGCGCCAACTCTTGGTAAAAGCAGTGGAGCTAGCCAAAAATTATACAAGTCAATGAAATTTCAAAGAAAAGCTCTCATTCCACAAAGTCAAATATAAAAGAGCTTCCACCAAAGGCGAGCGCTCCCAACCATTTCAAAAGTGTCCACTTGGACCACCGCTATTAGGACCAGGAGTCGGGCTTGCACCAAAAAAGGGCTCTGCATCGTAAATGCTACAAGTCTGGGTGTAGAAGGTATAATAGATACTCAAAAAAGACACACCCCGGTGTACTCCCAGGAAAACAAGTGCAGACGGCTCCAACTTCTCTTGACGGACGCACTGATCAACACCAAAAAAAGTGTTGCGTAAAAAGGCACTAGAGAGAATCCTTGTTCCAATGAGAGGGAGAGAAGAATTGACACAATCCCATGCCCTCCATTTTCTGGACTGCCATCCACATTTTCTAAGTCTGACAACTAAAGAGACGGTGGACTGATTGCAAGATTTGATTTATTCCCTAGTGCTGAGGATTGGATCCTTAGGAGATTTTCTCGAACCAAGATTTTGGGTGAAGACTTGACTCTACTCTCAGAATTGCAGTCAACACTAAACTCATATCCTTTAGTTTATTTGTACATCAGAGAGAGTCTAGAGAAGTAGAGGAATTGGAAGCCTCTTGATTAAGGCTGGGTTGAACTCTAAAATCTTGGATCTCCGAAGCCGAGTCGACTTGATCAGATTGGATCCTGTATTCACATGCACAAGGGGGTTAATCCAACTTAGTCATTCTTTTTGATGCTCGAGGACGAGCATAGTTTAAGTATAGGGGGGTGATGAACCTCAGTTTCATCATCTTTATTTCCTATAATTAACCCCCTTGCTTAAAAGTTTGTCAATAAATCCCTGTTAATGTCATATAATTAACAGAGTCCTAAATAAATTAAAAACCACAAAAAAATGACAAAACAAAAATTCGTGGTATTTTTAGACTTAAAAATACCCTCAAAAATATTTCGGGCCCTTGTTTGATCTCTTTTCGAGTTTTGGTCAACATGAAACTTGTAGATCTCTTCAAGATCTACAACTTTCATGTTTTGAGTTTTCTCAAATTCGGCCAATAGGGCCCTCAAAAATAAGGAAAATCTTCTGAATAATCTGATTGGGCCACGTGGCCCATTCTGGGGGCGCCACGTGGCCCGGCCCCTTTGTATCATCCGCCACCACTCCTGGCCGTTAGATTCCCCCTGAGATCCAACGGCCCCCATCCCTCCACGCCAGCCGATAGTCCTCAGCCGATCGATCATGCCCCCGCACTTCATCTTGACCGTCCGCTACCGCCTCTCGCACATGACGCCACGTGGCATCTTGAGCGCCCTTCGATCGTGCCCCGGATCTCTCATCTTAGACACTCCTTCCCTTGATGCCCCTCAACCGCTCGATCGGCCTGAGCTCTCCATCATCATCGTCCGTTCGCGCCGCTCCTTTAGCCCGACACAGTGGCGCTTCATCTGCCTTCGATTCGCACCGCCATCGATCTAATCCGGGCCTCGCTCCACTCCCTATTCTCCACCGTTGGATCTCCAGATCCAACGGTTGGACTTCGTCGTCTACCTCCAGATCTCTTCTCTCTCCCACGATTCACCTCGCGCACCCACTCCCCCTTCCATATTTCTCGTCTTCACCCTCCACCATTTCCATTCGCCAATTGCCCCACGACCTTCCCCAATCATCCCTCTACCCCGCGCACGCCTCCATTAACCGCCGTCATCATCCCACTCGCCCCATTTCTCTCTCGAAACCCACGTTTCCACACTAACCCCGCCGAGTCCAACCTTCAAATACGCCGCTTCCCCCCACCTTTCGCCGTGTCGTCCATCTTTTACATGGGGCCTCGCCCAGCCCTCGCCAACCTCCCAGTGACAGGGGGAGGTGGCCGGATAGAAGCGAAGACGGCGAGGCTCCTGGTGAGACCCCCGCCCTTCGACGGGAGTTGCGGCGACCTAATAGCCCGCCCGAGCTCGCTGGGGAGCCGCCCAGTACGTTGCGAAGACCCCCGAGCTCCTCTCGGAGCTCAAGCCCAGCCCTTCGACCGCCATTGCCCAGGTAAGGTCTCTGATCTTATTTCGTTTTTCTTCTTCTTTTTGCCTAATTTTTTTAGCCTCTTCACGCTCTGTCTCGCTCTAATTACCATCCCAACAGCTCCGCTACACCCCCCCCTCATCGCGCCTCGCTCCGCTCACCATCTCCTTCCTACCAGAACCTCGACCATCCCCTACCACCTCTCCGCCCTCGCGGCGGAGAGCTTTCGAGCTCCCATGTTCTACGCCGCCTGAGCTTCCATCTCTCTTCACGTCGCACGCACACACTTTCTCTCGCTTCGAATATGCGCTATTAAACCTTGCAGGTTTTGCTCACTCAACGATCGGAGATCGGCCGGAGCCGATTTCATCAACGTCGCAGCGACCTCCGCAGCCCCGGTGAGCGCACCAGAGACCTTCAGGATCTCCCCCGAGCTCGCAGCTTCATCGACGACTTGTCTTGAGCATCGGGGGACGTTCACCATAGCCGGGAGCAAGCGGCGGGAGGAGGAGGCTCTTCGCCGGAGCCCAGAACGCTCCGCCCGCCTTCGGCCGGGGAGATGAGCAGCCACCGTTGGATGGTCCACCCCCGGTGACCATCCAAAAATCCAGAGGGAGCCACGTCCTCGCCTTCAGCAGCCCTTGGATCATCCCCCAACGTCCTCCAATAGGCCACCGTCGGTACCAGAGCACCCCCGAGCCTCAGCCACCGAGCCAGAGGCTTGGATTCGCCAGCCTTGTCGAGCCTGCATCGAGCCAAGCCTGCCCAGCCACGCCGAAGCAACCCGGGCCTCCTCTCGAACCCTCAGATCGACCCGAGCCTGGAGGGCGCGTGCCCTGGCGCGTGCCTTCTGGGCAAGAAATTGCAGAGGAGCGCCCTAGGAAAGCCCTAGAACTTCTCCATATTTGCAAAAAGGTCCCCGCACGTTTGGGTAAATTACAGGGAAGGTCTCACGCCTTATTTTTATTGCATTTCAGCCCTTCCCAGGGACCTTTTTGTAGTTATCTTTTCATGTTTTATTTCAGTTATGCCCTTGCTTTCTTTGTTGAATAACTTGAGCTACATAGCTCCAATCGAGTTGATTTCAGTTTCGTTTTTGAAGCTCTTCTCGTCCTCTTTATTATGGCATGCTTAAATTTTAAATTAGATACTATGAACCGTGACGTTTATCATGCCCACTTGCTTCATATGTGTAGAGGCTTCTTAATGTTAACTCAGCTTAACTCGTAATTTTTTTTATGGCTCAAGTGACTTTAATTTTTGGGGCATATCATTCGCTTTGCATGATCATTCACTTGCATTATAAAAAAATTGATAAAAAATGCATGTTTATTTTAATTGCATTGTCTTTACATGTTTTGGACCTATATTACTTTTAACTCAACACTTGATTAAATAGACTCAAATCTGACTAATACGAGAGAGGCTCGTGTCCCTGAGTTCGACCTTGGTTCTTGCCAAGTAAAATAATTAACGATCATCTCATTTTGATTCATTATCGCATATATTTAAATGAGGTGATCTCTTTGACGACCCGAATCGGCCCAGACTACGATGATGATTTCCATGTGCTAAAAACACATTATTAAAGGGTCGATTCAGCGGTTCGTCAGTAGGGATATCAACCTTGCTTCCTGACATGATGACTAGAGACGACTATGTTTGTAGACTAGATAAACTTTGGTCTACACTGACATGAAGAGGTTGGTTGCATGTGTAAACTTAACGCAACCAAACCCATCAACACGGAGATGTGATGTTGGTAGCCGAAGGATGGCAGGGCCGCGGAAGGAATCCCCTCGAGGAAAGGAACGACAGCAACTCTAGAAGTAAGAGGAGGCGCAGCACGGACCCTATGAGAAAGGTGTGGCAGCACCCCCGGCGACAGGAGCGTGGTGGTAGGGCCACGAGATCCGAGGCGACTGGGGGCCCAAGGCAGCTGTGGGGGCCCGAGGCGGCGGGGGCCCGAGGTAGCGAGGGCCTGGGGCAATGGTGTTGTGGGGCCCTGGCCGGCTGGGCAACGAGGTGACGGGTCGGAGGTGGTTGGGCCCAAAGGAGGCTCGGAGAGGCTTGAGGTGGGGATTAGGGTTAGGGTTCAGTACAGGAGCTCCGATCTATGACCGCCACTCTGATACCATGTTGGAAAATAGATAGAGTTGTTTATTCCTTAAGCCCTAGGATCTCTTATATAGGGAGAGACATATAGCCAAATTACATAAAGTAGACAGAGGGGAAAAGGAAATAGATAAAAAGATACATAAACATAAATATATCTCTACAGAGTCCATTCCTTTTTACTTTAATTATGGACGAGTTGAGTAGTCACATTCATGACGAGTTACCTTGGTGTATGTTGTTCGTCGATGATATTGTGTTGATCGATGAGATTAGAGATAGAATAAATGAGAAGCTAGAAGTTTGGATACATGCCTTATAGACTAACAGATTTCGTTTACTAGGGCTAAGACCAAATATATAAAGTGCGCATTTAATGTAAGTAGTGGTGAAGGAAACAAGATGAAGATTGGGATAGTAACATTCAGAAGAAAAATTCTTTCAGATACTTGGGATCTATTTTGTAACATGATAGAGAAATCAATGGAAATGTTACTCATAAAATAAATGGCAGGTTGGCTAAAGTTGAAAAAAACCACTATGGTTTTATGAGATAAGAAAATTCCTTTTCAAAATCAAAGGAAAGTACTATAAAGAAGTCATGAGACTTGCTATGCTCTATCGATATGAATGTCGGCATGTAAACCATTGACATGTGTAAAGAATTATAGAAAATAATAGTGTGGAAACATATCAGAGATAACGGAAATATAAACGGTGGAGGAACACTGGAATTTAACGTAGAACCCTACTCCATAAAAAGCGAGATGAAACCATGGGAGAAGACCTCTCAAGGGCGGGATATGTTATATTGCTCTTTCTATCTCATTATGACAGGTGGCATGGGACTTCTATCAGTAAGATCAAGTCTCACTCAGAATAGACGTGGGACTAAAGCTGTGGATATGGTAACTGAATCCCTTACCCATTTAGACATGTGACGCACGCTCTAACGCTCCCCCTCAAGTTGGAGCATGCAATGCTTAGCTTGGACAAATAGAAAGAAATCACTCTCTCGTAATACAAAACACTACAGACAATATCAACTGAACGCAAACTTTGTTAATTTCCTGTGACGACGTTGCTTCTATGTCATGTTAGTGAGGAGGAACTCAAGGGTTGGAGTGTAAAGTGTAAACTGAATTAGGTCTCCTCGTCGGCGAACATTTGATATGTACTACATGTATCAGAGTCATTAAACAGGAATGAGTCTCTTTACCGGAGCACTCTCACCAGCCACATGTAGAAGACTGCGCATCATGTGGACAACTGCTCTATCTCTCTAAGGGGTCAAACTAGAAAAACTGGTGGAAAAATCTTCAACGAAGTCTATGGTTGCTGGAGAATGGAGTCTAAAAGTCTCACGTTGGAGAACGAGGTCTCTCTCATATGGGCTCAGAGAATGGGATCTTTACTCTAGAGTTCTATGAATCTACATGAAAACCCTAACCCGGGTCTCTACTTTGAAGTCTCTATGAATCACATTGAAAACCCTAAGTAGAAATCAAAAAAGATGGGGACTTCTAAAATAATGATCGCAACATGTGCGCATCAAACTGGTAGAGTCAAAAATCTGGACGTCTCAATCCGAACTGGAGAGGCTGAATTTGTTATGTATAACTCTACCATAATTCTTCCCATTTCTCCCATATTGGTCGGAATAAATGTCATTGACCAAGTTGGGAAAAGAAGTGATGGTAGAGAAACAAAAAATCACATAAGGCGATCTCTTTTTTTGGCTTATTCTTTTTTTCAAATCTTCCACCTCTTTTTTAATGAGTTGTTTCAATTTTTTCGGCTTCTCAACTCTTCTTTTTAAAATCATTACTTTTCGCATGGTTTCTTTTTTGTACAATCATTTTTTCTATTTTTAAATCATAACCTAAACCGGCCCAAAATACCACATTTTTCCTCATTAATAAAAACACACTGGCCCTCAAATTCGGCCCAAAATAAAATTTTATCGGGCCCTTCCCTTTTTCCTAGCTCTCTTCCTCTCTTTTTTGAAATCACGACCTGATTGGGCCCATAAATCTCCTCCCCTTTCTTTTCCTTTTTTTTTGTTGTAACATGACTGGGCCTTATTCTCTCGACCTCTTCTCTTTCTCTTTTTTTGAGCAAGAATCCATGTAGCCAATTTTACTTGTAGTGGGAGAAGGCCTAGTACATTTTGGCCCAGTACAACATAATACATTTGTTTTTTATATAACAAGGCCCCAACGTGTGATTGATTCCCTAATAGAAAAGGAAGAGTACTAGCCCCACCTTTTCTTCCATACGATTCACGAATGGGTACACCCATCCTACAGTAGTCGTGGAGATGCCATCTAGAGGAGTGACCAGCACCGCCATGTGATCTGAAGGAGGGCGATATCCCAATGTCACCATACAATCTGGAGGGAGTCCCTCACGATGGCGCAGAGGGGTTGCAGAGCAACCTGGAATTTGTAGCATCACATGATGGTGCTACCGAGAGTATGGAAGGGAGGATCTTCGTTCGCACTCCTTCATGTCGCATGCTGGGGAGAAGGGCCTAGTATCGTCGTTGCCTGAAGCCACCTAGGGCAATGATGCCACCTTTACAAAGGCGACGGTGGGATTGTAGGAGTTGATGCTTAAGGCCCAGGTTGGCGAGTGCACGCATAGAGATGGGGTCGCCAGGAGATTTGTGTGCGTGATTGGAGGAGAATGGTTGTCCATGGCCACCTCCTTGAGCCGAGAGATCTCGGTTATCACTTGGAATTATTACCAAGAGCGCGAGGAATTAAACCCTGGAATTAGGGTTCTAAGAATCAGGAATCTAACCCCAAGATGAATCTCTTCGTCATTGGAATCACGTGGAGACCGCAAAGATTTAAGGATTTACTAGAAGCCTTAGATATTTTTCTAGAATCGCTAATGACAATCATCATGATGAAAGTAAGAAAAATATCTCCAAAACTTTATAAAAATCGCCAAACAAGAACAGATCTTCAAATGATAATGAACATTGAAAACAAACAAACACATAATCAAACCCGCTCTGATACCATGTATAAAACGATAGTACAGAAGTGTATCAGAGATGAATAGACATAAACAATGGAGGAACATCGGGAATTTTCGTGAACCCTACTCCATAACGAATGGGATGGAACCACGAAAGAAGGCCTCTCAAGGGTCGGATATTCTGTATTGCTCTCTCTCCCTCTCATATGTCACAAGTGGTGTGGAACTCCTTATATAGCTCCACCAGTAAGATCAAGTCCACCTCATAGTAGATGTGGGACTAAACATGTAGATGTGGTAACTGAACCCTGAAGAGATTCAATTACCCATTCATACATGTGATGCATATGCTAACAAGACTAACACTAGCAAAAAATTAAAATGTTACGATGGATGTGTGGTCATACAAGAAAATATCAGAATCAAAATGATATGATCAGAAGTCAATTGGTGTAGCTCCAATGGAGGAAGATGAGAAAAAAAATGCTTAAGATGATTTGACCATTTGCAAAGAAGTCGGTTGATGTACTACTTAAAAGATACGAGATTTGGATGTTAAGCCATCTAAGAGAGGACGATGAAGGCCGAAGAAGATTTACAATGAGACTATACAAATGAATTTTAGTTATTTATATTTAAGTCTGAAAAATAATCCGATATAAATCTTAATGGAGGTAAAGAATATATGTAACCCGACCTACTTAATGTGGGAAAAGGCTTTGTTGTTGTTATATAAACACCCCATTTAACTTGAGGTTTTAACTCGAATATCGATGTCATTTAACCAAAATATCGAATGCTGCTGACATTGCCGACGAAATCCCAAAATCATGTCAAAATGATTAAAACAAATAAATTTCAAGATAATAAAGTTTCTACAAGTTATTAAATGTATAAATAATACAACACTGTTGATGTGAAATCATGTATCTTTATTATATTAACACATTATATGTAATTTCATATACTATATTTACACACTATAAGTAATTCCTTTTCTTTAAAAAAATAAAATAAAAGGTTATGTATATTAAAAATACATCCTAACTAAATTATATAACAAGAAATAAATAATAATAAAAGTAAAAGGTTGCATAATAAAGTAAGGGGAAATGTTACTCATTTAAAAGTTGAAGACAAGTTAAAAAAGCCAGAAGCCATAGTGATATCGATAGTAAAAAATCCTCTTCACAAAGTTGCAACAGCTCTTAAGATCTCAAAGTGTTAGGCATGCAGTAATAGTGGCAAGCCTCTCATATCGTCCTTAATTAATAATTCATAGTTGTAAAGTAATATTTATTTCCTAGTATTGTTTTCTTATTTTTCCGTTCTTCTGTCTATTGTGTGTATGTAATTTACCCATAGGTCTCTCCCCTATATAAGAGAGCCTAGGGTTCAAGGAATAAACAAATTTTTCATTTTTCCCAACATGGTATCAGAGCGACGGTCTTAGGTTGGAGCTCTCATACCCCCACAAACCCTAACCCCGCTGCCATCACTCCTCTTCTCATGTTTCTCGACTCCCCACCGTCGTTGTTGCCAGGTGACCCTACCATCACCCCTCCTCTCCGCCAGGACGCCACCACCGCATATCTCTCTGTAAGGGTGCTGCCGCGCCTCCTCTCTCCAAGGGGTGCCGTCGCCGACCCCTCCCTCCGAGGGGTGTCACCGTCCACCTCTCTCTCTCTAGGAGCATTATCACCAACCCCTTTATCTCTAGGGACTCCGCCGCCGACTCCTCTCCCTTGATGGGATTGGTTGGTTAAGTCTACACATGTAACCAAATCCCTCTATGTCAGTGTAGACAAAAGATTGTCTAGTCTACAACCCTAGTCTTCTCTAGTCGTCATGTCAGAAAGCAAGGTAAATGTCCTCACCACATGCGTCTTCAGAAGTTATATGCCTACAGTAAAGATGGATGGGTCGAACTACAAATTGTGGGTCATGCAGTTCATGAGCCTGATGAAGTCTACAGGTAAGAAACACATTTTTACCGAGGAAGAGCTGGTTGAGAAGACCGAGGTTAATGCCTCATGGGAGGCAGATGATGCATATGTCAATGTTTAGCTATCAGGTACATTGATGATAGAGATCGCCAATGATGTGTACATTAGCCCACAGCCAAGGCGGCATGGGATATTCTTGCTGCTATTTATTCGTAGGCAAGGAACGAGACAAAGATTCTGCAACTCCAGCATGATATTTTTACAATCAAGCAGAATGGGCAGCCCCTTCATTCATTATATACATCCTTGCATGGGAGGTTCGAGAAGCTCCACAGTTTCATGCCTCTTACATCTACTCCTAAGCAGCAGAAGACATAGGAATGCCACGATGGTTGGTGTATTCTTGGCAGCCTTGATCCTGAGTATGAGGCAGCTCGTTCCCAGATTCTGGCAGATGCCACTATTCCTCTCATGGAGGAACTTTCCGTAGGCCCAATAGGATCACTATCACATCCACTACTGCCAGTCAGACTTCTTCAGCGATGGTTGCCTCTCGAGGTCGAGGAGGCTCTTCTCAGTTTTGTGGACACAGACCTCGTGGCAAAGGTCATATTCCACATCCATGTACCTACTGCAATCGTCCTGGATATACAAAGGACACATGCTACTCCAAGCACCGGATTTCCTGCTTCTGCTCGAGTAGCTGAGCAGATTGAACCCCCGGTCATTTCTTCTTTAGATCAATGATTTGATGACCTTGTAGAACGATTGAGGGGCATTATACCTCCTGTCAGTCCCATTACTTCTTCATCGTCCTCATGGAGTCATTCATATGTGGCTGCTTCAGCATCCTCTAGTACCTCAAGTAGTACCAAAGCACTTACTATATGTAGAGGATCTAATGTTATAGAATGGATTATGGACTCCGGTGCTACACATCACTTGTGTGAAGACAGAGGTCAACTTACAGCGTACAGACAGGTCCCTCCAGGATGGACTGTGGTTATAGTTGATAGGACTCATTCCCCCATCACTAGACTGGGGGCGATTAGCTTCACACCATCTTATGCGTCTGCAGAATGTGTTGCATGTACCTGACATCTTTATGGATTTTTTATAATTAGCCAGATTACGAAGGATATACATTGTCGAGCTATTTTTTACCCATCTCTTGTGTTTCAGGACATCCTTACAGGCAAGGTGATTGGGAGTGGTCGTGAGCAGGGCGGTCTCTATCGCTTAGTTCGAACTCCTTGTACCAGTATTTCATCTCTTTATGTTAGATCTGTCTCACCCTTTACACGGCACCTGCGCTTTGGTCATCTCCCGCTCCAGAAAATGTGTCGCGTTCTACCTCAGATCTCTCCTCACTCATCCTTTCCAATATGAGGCATATCAGTTGGGAAAGCATCATCGATTTGCCTTCCCCAGTCGTCAGAGTCGGAGAAGTAGCTTTATTTTGAGTTATTTCATATAGATATTTGGGTCTTAGTCGTGTTCTTGATCATCAAGGACATATGTTCTATCTTGTCGTTGTTGATGATTTCTCTCGTATATCCTGTGTCTTTTTATTAAATAATAAATCTGAAGATGGAGATCTTATCAAGAACGTTCTCAATCAAGTGCAGAATGTGTTTCTTCCCTTGTGAAATTTGTGCAAATTGTTAATGCTTTAGAATTCTATACTCATACTCTTTTTTTAGGCTCAAAAAGGGGGGACACACTCGTTAGTGCTCGCCCCAGATATGTATTAACTAAAAGGAAAAAGAAGAGAAATACTTACAGGGGGAGGAGGGGAAGAAAGACGCAGGAGGAGATTAGAAATACAAAAAAGACACCCGGCATAACATTGCCGTCACTCAATTAAGTACACCAATCGGTAACAAGTCTATTACCCAAAATGTTAACGTTCTCCTGATAGAATCGCATACCCGAGAAAACAGCATCATTCCTTGCACGCCAAATGGACCACAACCGGGCGATAGGTCCCAAAACATCAGCTCTGGCCCTCGACCTGTTAGACCAAAGAATCTCACAAAAGTCTTCAATATTGTCCGCATGTGCCCAAGATATGTCGTCCCAGACCCCTGCAACCAAGGTACAGCGAAAGAAGAGATGATCGGCAGTCTCGTCGTGAAGACCGCAAAGATGGCAAGCAGCGTTAGTCTGGGGGAAGAGCTTGGCGCAACGATCCGGGTCATCAATCGCCGTTGACGGAGTACCCATAAGAAAAAGGCAATGCGTTGCGGCAAGCGCAAATCCCAAAAGAAGGCACAGTCGCGCACAAGAGGTGAAGACAAAGGAGGCGTGGGAGAGAGGAGAGCCATGTATGCCTTGCGAGTGGAGAAAGTCCCGTCAAACCAACGCCAATGATCCCGCTGCAGAGACGACGAATCCACAGAATTGAGAGCAAGGAAGGACATATCGATATCGACATCATATCGATACAATGTCGATATCGATATATCGCCGATATATCGACTATATATCGACGCATATCGCCGACACCCTGTATCCATTGTTCTATTTTGAGATGTCGATACCCGATATATCCATATCGGCAATATATCGATGACCTGTCAATACCGATATATCGCCGATATGTCGACGATATATCAACGATATGGCGATCCCTGATTGAGAGCGTCCATCATCGATGCCAAATCAGTCACCCTCTGATCAGATAAGTTCCCCGAGAACCGAGGGCACCAACAACCGTCAGACCAGCATTCCGCGGTAGTTGCGAGCCTATCGAAGCGAGCGCAAACAAACGCGGGAAACGCACCTGAAGAGGTCCTCCCCCCATCTAGTCATCCATCCAAAACTTGAAGGATTCCCCCATCCCAAGAACCGAGGTGAATAGCGCAAGATTCCTCCGCAAGGAAGACGAGACGCTGCGCCAGAAAAGGGAAGAATGAAATTGCAAGGCCCCCGCATCAGCCCGAACCAGTCCCTGCCAAGAAGCACGCGAAGGACGTTGCTGAAAAATGAGTCATCCTTGCCCCATATTCTACTCACCCATTTGAGAAGTAGAGCGTCATTAACCAGGTCCAGTCTCCGACACCAAGCCCACCGCAGCGCTTAGGCATGGTCACCACATCCCAAACGACAAGGTGCATCCCCCTACCGCTCCCGTCCTTACGACCCCATAAGAAGCGACGCATACACCTCTCCAGTCGTAGCCGGATCCCCACAGGCATCCTACGCACCGAGAGGAAATAAACCGGAATAGAAGAAAGCACGGACTTGAGAAGGATAAGGCGGCCACCTCGAGATAGCAAGGCGGCCCTCCAACCTGCAAGGCGCGCCTCCATCCGCTCCGTGATAACCCGTCAATCCGCAGAACGGGCACGCCCCACCGAAAGAGGAATACCAAGATAGGGAAAAGGAAGCTCCCCAGGCGCAGAACCGAGCAGCTGGCCACATTCCTCCGCCTCCGAAGGCGACATGTCAAAAGGCACCACGTTAGATTTGGAGGCATTAATCGACATCCCAGATAGCTCACAGAAAACAGCAAGAGTAATGGTCATTGCCGCCACCTCCTCCGGACCGCCCTCAATGAAGCAGATTGTATCGTAGAGACTCATCCATGTCGCACCCCCTGCGAGGCTGAAAAGAACCACCAACCGGCCGCCCATTAATTAAGACAGGAAAGCGAGACCGTGGAGACGCATCGGCGCATTCAAGCAATCCAAAGATTAGGAAAACCTCGTCTACGCAAAGCCGACCAGAGGAAGCGCCAATGAATGGAATCATAAGCCTTGGCAAAGTCAACTTTCCAAAGGACCCCCTTCTTATTTTCCTTCTTCCAATCGGCCACCATTTTCGGTCGCGACGAAGATGCAGTCCGCGATGTGCCTACCTTTAATGAATGCCGCTTGAATAGGGGAGATAAGTCCATCCAAAACCCGAGCCAGGCGAGTGGCCAGAGTTTTGGCCACAATAAGATAGATACCATTGGATACTGATATAGGCCAAAAATCGTCCAAGCACAACCCCATTCTTATACTCATACTCTTTCCTCCTATTTTTTTCAACCCGAGGGATTATTCATCAAACATCGTGTGCCTATATTTCCCAGCAAAATGGTGTTGTGGAGAGAAGCATCGTCATTTGCTTGATGTTACAATAATTTTTCTCATTCAGAGCTCTGCATTCTTTTTTGGGTGATATTGTTTTTACAGTATGCTATATTATTAATCGCATACCCTCGTCGGTCTTGGGTGAGAAAATTCCTTCTCTCTTGTTTTCTTAAGAAAGAATTATTCACTTACTCCTCACGTGTTTGGCTCGGTCTCCTTTGTCCACTAGTTGTCTCCAAGTATTGACAAGCTCTCTCCTACAGCAGTCAAGTGTGTCTTTATCAGGTACTCCAAGACACAAAAAGGGTAGAGATATTATGACCCAATGCGTAGGAAGTATGTCACCCTTTTCGAATCCCGTGATGTACTTTTCGCCTACATGTGATCGGTTAACTTTCACAGAATCCGATGACGACATCTACATGCCAGCACCACCATCATCACTCCACCACCACCACCTCGTCCTCCTCCACCCCCTCCTATGGTCCCAGTTCCACCATTGTCGCATCACTAGACCCGTCGGCATGCTTCTGCTCATGGTCACCGCTCATCATCTAGCACGCATGAGGCATGTTCCGAATACATAGTTTCTAATGATGAGTCTAATGGTCTGCCTGAGCAGGGCTCTTTACAGAGGACAGACATGGAGGTTGTTGATATGGACTTACCTATTGCGCTTTGGAAGCAGAAGCGTAAATGTGCATCATATCCTTTAGCATCCATGGTCTCCTTTGATCGCTTGATTGAGGCCTTGAAAGATAGTCGGTGGCGATTAGCTATGGAAGAAAAGATGCATGTCTTGCAGACTTGCAGTCACGTGGTACCTGGAGCTTGGTTCATGCTCCTATTGGAGCATCTGTCGTCAGTTGCAAGTGGGTGTTTACTGTTAAACATTGTGCATATGGGAGTCAGGATCGGTACAAAGCCAGACTGGTTGCCTGTGGATTTACTCAAACATATGGCGTGGATTACCCAGATACATTCTCCCCAGTGGATCATCATTCTACTCTACGTATTATTCTTTCTGTTGCGGTGGTACGTGGCTGGGCTCTCTTCAAGCTTGATGTTAAAAATGTCATTATGGGGACCTACAGGAAGAAGTCTACATGTAACAGCTTCTTGGGTTAGCTGTTGAGGGGGAGTATCCGCAGGTTTGCAGACTTCATAAGGAAATTTATGGCCTTAAACAGAGTCCTTGGGCATGGTTTCAGAAGCTCTCGGATTTAATTCAGAAGCAAGGTTTTCAGAGGTCGAATGCGGATCAATCTTTGTTTGTACAGAGGACTTCTAGAGGCACGGTGATTATTATGGTATATGTTAATGACATATTAGTCACAGGTGATGACGTGTAGGGGATAAAAAGGGCTAAAGAATTTCTGAACCGACAATTTGTGACTAAGGATCTTAACACCTTACGATATTTCTTGGGTATAGAATTTGCTAGAAATCAACAGGGTCTTGTGATGACCCAACGGAAGTATGTGACAGATATACTAGTTGACACAGGAATGATTGGATGTCGGGCCAGCTACCATTCCTATGGACCCTAGTATGAAGCTATATGATGATGATACAGAGGTGGACAGGAGACGATACAGAGAAATAATGGGGAAGTTTCTTTATGTTACTATAACTAGACCAGATATTTCATTTGCAGTCAACCGGGTAAGCCAATTCATGGAACAACCCCGATAGGTACACATGGGATGATGTATACATGATTTTGAGATACCTAAAGTCTTCTCCATGTACAGGATTATTATTCAAAAAGGAGGCAGCACTTACAGTTTCTGCATGCGTTGACGCTGATTATGCAGGATGTCCAAAGGATAGAAAGTTCACTTCGGGTTTTGCAGTTTTTGTTGGTAGCTTTCTTGTCTCTTGGAAGAGTAAGAAGCAAATTGTGGTTGCCAGGTCCAATGTTGAGTCTGAATATAGGGTTATTGGACAAGCTAGTACTGAAATAATGTGTGTTCGAGCAGTATTAGCAAATTTATATATAGTTGTACCTATTCCTATGCAGCTACAATGAGATAACCAAGTAGCCATGTTCATTGCAAACAATCATGCATTTTAGGAGAGAACCAAGCATGTTGAAGTGGACTGCCACTACATGAGGGATATGATTCAAAAAAGGCTTGTCTCTACTTCTCATATCAGCTTAGATGACCAAACTGCAAATATTTTCATTAAGGCTTTCCTCAGAGGGTTATTCCAGAAATGCTCATCTAAGTTGAGCATGATTGACATCTATGCTCCATCTTGAGGGGGTGTAGAGTTATATTTATGCCATTGTACTATTTCTTATTTTTTCGTTCTTCTGTCTATTATATGTAATTTACCCATAGGTCTCTTCCCTATATAAGAGAGCCTAGGATTCAAGGAATAAACAAGTTTCTCATTTTTCCCAACAATAGTATCGAAGAAGATTGCCTCCCCGATTTGTCCTATATTGTTGAAGTAATCTACGTGTTGCCAACAGCCGGGAAGTTGGCACTTCACCAATATCGATGCCGAAAAACTTGGGAAAATGAAAGGTGCCGCATGAATCTACGATTTAACTCCACCCCACCATGATTGAAGCACGATGACCCTGCTACAAGGTATGTCACAAGGATGCTACCCACAATTTATAATGGTTATGCATATTTTTGAATGTAGATCTGCATGTCAAGTCATATACAAACACATGACAGAACCCCTCTTTAAGTCAACCAAGAAGCAAAAAGGAAAAAAACAATGCTGTCAATGTAAACTCAACATATACATACCATAATTGGCATCCATTAAATAAGCATGTTCGCCACTATAACTAATGAGCAATTCCTCTCCACTTGGACTGAAAGCAACATGTGTAAGGTGCAAGCTGGAGCGCCTCTGAACAAAATTAGAACACAAAATGAAAATAATACAAATATGATGCAAGTAGCAGTTAAGTCTAACAATAGATGAAACAGAAAAAAATCATGAATTGCTAACAAAATCGAAGGCATGAGTTTCTATGTCAAGTAAAACATAGAAGGGGCAAAGTATTAATACATTCTTCTCCAATTCCAAATAATCCTGACATTATGTTCTCCAGATGAACAGCTCGACAATATTATTAGAGTTGGATGTGTATACAACGAAGTACTGCAAGGGAAGGGAAAATGCATGGGATGAATGGAGAACTTAATGAATGGAAATTTGCACGTGAAAAAGGACCCAGCAGGGGATTGAATGGGAAGTATTGTTGAGAGATGCCCAACAATGGCAACATCTATTAAAACCACATAAGGATAGAGTGGTTTGAGGTGAAAACAAAAGAAATACACAGGAAATAATTAATTTTATCGAGGAATGGAAAGGGAAAGAATAACTTCAGCCAAAAAGGGGAATGTATCAGGGTGAAAGAATGAATGGCTTAATTAAAATATACAAGGAAATAATGGATGCAGTAGTTAGAGAAATGAAGCTAGGTGCAAAGGATGAAGGTAGAGGCAAATGACGCAGTAGTTAGAGAAATAAAGGTAGGCACTAAGGATGAAGGGAGATGCAAATGATGCCGTAGTTAGAGAAATTAAGGTAGACACAGATAGGACGTCCACAGGATGCTTAATTCTTATATAGAAACTGATATCTTCATACTAGGCAATGCATGGATGGGAATAACAAGAATACATGCACTGTTTCAAAACCATATCCGGTAGAGCAGTTTGACTGATTGGATCGACAAACTGGCCTTGGACCAATCCGGTTTTTTTCCGTTTTCACAATTCAGTTCACATAGTTTCTCTTTAGAAGACCTCATGATTTCAAAACTAAATATTGTTCAAAATATACAACATAATAAATTCTCTTTAGCAGGATATTCTCCTTGAATTAATGTATATTTTTATGGTCACTATTTCGAGATCTTGGAACTCCACATTTTATTTCATTTTATCACATGTAATAGGACAGAAATCTTTCTTGAAAACCAAAGAACGGCCATTCGAGACTGTTGGGAAAAAATATCGATGGGAAAAAATATTGAAAGATGTTATTCCATGAACCCTAGGCTCTCTTATATAAAAAAGAGATCTATCGATAAATTAAATGAGATAGACAAGAGAAGTAAAATAGTAGGAAAACAATATAGAAACATAAATATAACTCTACACTTCCCCTCAAGATGGAGCATAGATGTCAAGCATGCTCAGTTTCGATGCATATTTCTGAAAAAGAGCCTCTGAGCAACGCCTTAGTGAAAATATCTGCAGTTTGATCCCAAAAACTAACATCAGGGGTAGAGATAAAAACGTTCTGAATCATATCCCTTGTATAGTGACAATCTACTTCAATATGTTTGGTTCTCTCATGAAATGCAAGATTATTGGGAATGAACATGGTTGCCTGGTTATCGCATTATACATCTATGTGTAAATCTGCTAGAACTACTCGGACCCACATCATTTTCGTAGTAGCTTGTGTCATAACCCTATATTCAGACTCAGCGTTGGACCCGGCAACAACAGTTTGCTTCTTACTCTTCCAAGAGACAAGAGAGTTACCTACAAAGACCGCAAAACCTAAAATGGACTTTCTATCCTTTAGACATCATGCATAGTCAGTATCAGCACGTGCAGAGACCGTAAGTGCTGCCCTTTTTCTGAATAACAATCTTGCACATGTAGAAGACTTTAGGTACCTCAAGATCATATATACAGCATCCATGTGTACCTGTCGGGGTTGTTCCATAAATTGACTCACTCAGCTACCTGCAAATGAGATATCCAGCCTGCTTATAATAACATCAAGGAGCTTCCCAACTATTTCTCTGTATCTTCTCACGTCTACTTCCTTTGTATCATCATATAGCCTCCTACTAGGGTCCATAGGAGTAGTAGCATGTCGACATCCAATCATTCATATCTCAACCAGCATATCTGTCACATACTTTCGTTGGGTCATTACAAGACCCTGCTAATTTCTGGTAAACTCTAAGCCCAAGAAATACCGTAAGGTACCAAGATCCTCGGTAACAAGCTATTGGCCTAAAATGGGGGTCCGTCGTTTGGCTAGGGTGGGGGCTGAGGAAGAGGTTAGTCGTTTCGACGCCTTGGAGGACGAACGACCTTTGTTTGACGATGAGTTGGATCTTAGGGCAGCAGCTCAGCGGAGGATTGTTGATGAGGATTTGAAGCGTGTGGTGGAATGGCGTCAGAGGTCCAGGCATGCTTAGGTCAAGCAAGGTGATGCTAATACCTCCTTCTTAACGGGAGACGTCGGAGCAATTCTATTCGCTCCATCGTGATTGGGGACGTCCGATTCGACGGCAACGATGCGATGGGTAGGGTGATTGCTGATCATTTTCGCGACTTCTCCGCGAATAGTCTGCACAGCCGCTGACGGTGGTCGGGTATGGGCGCCACTCAGCTTTCCGTCGTCCACACTGTCAGTTTGGTTCAGGAGTTCACCATGTCTAAGGTAAAGGTTGTGGTTTGGAGTCTAAACTGTGACGGGGCTCCGGATCAAACGGTTTCCCGATCTCCTTCTATAGGGAATTCTGGGACTTGGTGAGGGGCGAGGTGTTGGAGGTCTTGGTTGAGTTTGGTGGCTGCAATGCAGGATTCAATAGAATCAACAAAGCTCTCATCTTACTTTTGACTAAGTGTGACGCGGCCGAGAAGATTGAAGACTTCAGACCGATCGCATTGTCCAAAGTCCTCTATGTCACAACCCCACTTACGGGTCGTCAGATCCTCCCATATCCGACGGCCCGTAAGTAGGGTCGTGACAGTTTGGTATCAGAGCCCGATTACTCCAGTAATTTACTCAGTAATTGATAACTATGAGCAGTATTCAGAAACTAAGGTGATCTTAAGATCCTTTGATCTTAATAAGGGACTGCATTACCATTCACAGATCATTATCCCTTATATACATCATGCTAAAACGTATAGGACCTAACATTTAGCCTTAATTCATTCCAGGATCATGGCAAACCAAGACGTGTCTAGGCAATTAGCATCTATGATAGTAATGACCATGAGATGGGTCGAAGGTAATAGGCATTAGATCGAAGACTCAATACCACAATGAGAGATCAAAGTCATCCAAACCCATCGACGCTAGAGTTGAGGGTTCTGTTCACCCTTATAAGAAAGTGGTTAGATACCATCGATCCATAGAATTTGTATGCCCCTACTCCATTTGGAGGAGCAATAGAGGAGGTGCTTCGTAGGCAAAAAGAAAAGAAAAGAAGAAGAATATTTGATTCCTATTCTAAGGATAAGATTCCGATAAAGCACAAAACCATTATCTGAGTAAGGAACCAGGAGGTCAATTATAATTCAAGAAGATCTTAGACGACTATGTGGGACAGATTGTAGGACATCAGTCACTTGCTTATCTGCTACTTATAGAATGAACTATTTTGATCTCATCCCGGGGATGGACTGGCTAGAAAGGCCTTGACTGTTTTCAGAAGACAGTAACTTTTCACCATCCTAACTCGATAGAGTTCCAATTCATAGGAAAGACATCCAATGGTAATGTTGAATACATCTCTACTTTGAAGGCATGCAATTTTTAGAACAAGGGCGTCAATGTTATTTAGCTTATGTATCCATCATATCAGGGTCAGATAGAATGATAGAAGATGTGCCTATAGTGTGCGAGTTTTCTGATGTATTTCCAAATGAATTGCCTGGATTACTACTTGAGCAAGAGACTGAATTTGAAATATCTCTCACACCTGATACTCAGCCTATCTCTATTCCTCCATATAGGATGGCATCGGCAGAGTTACGGGAGTTAAAGGTACAATTACAAGAACTGTTAGATAAAGGATTCATTCGTCCTAGTACTTTACCATGGAGTGCACCTGTCTTGTCTGTAAGAAAAAAATGGGTCAATGTGGTTGTGCATTGATTAAAGACAGTTAAACAAGAAGACAGTAAAGAACAAGTATCCTCTAGCAAGAATAGATGATCTCTTTGACCAATTGTAGAGTTCAACTGTATTTTCTAAGATTGACTTAAGATCTGGATACCATCAGTTGAAGATTAGAGATGCGGATTTCCCCAAGACAACCTTTCAAAATAGATATAGGTATTATGAATTTTTAGTTATTCCTTTTGGACTGACAAATGACCCAATAGCCTTCATGGATCTCATGAATAGAGTATTCAATGAGTTTCTAGATCACTTTGTAGTAGTCTTTATTGATGATGTGCTTGTTTACTTGAAGGATAAGTACCAGCATGAACACCATCTCCAGAGGCACTTGAAACACTAAGGAAGAACAAACTGTATGCTAAATATACCAAATGTGACTTCTGGCTATCTGAAGTATCCTTCTTAGGCCATGTTATCTCGGAGAAAGATATATCAGTTGATCCTACAAAGGTTGGTACGATGATAAGTTGTGAAAGTCCGAAGACTGTCACAGAAATACGATCTTTTCTGGGACTAGCTTGGCATTATAGAAGATATGTGAAGGATTTTTCAAGAATAGCATTGCCAATGACTAGGCTGACTCGGAAAGAAGTTCCATTCATATGGTCTGACGCACGCGAAGCTAGTTTTCAGACACTGAAAAAATGCCTAACATCTGCATCTATCCTTACTCTACCCTCTGGGAGTAAAGGATTTACAGTATACAATGATGCATCTAAAGAAGGACTTGGGGTTGTTCTTATGCAACACAGTAAGTTGGTTGCTTATGCATCACGGCAGCTCAGGACACATGAGAGGAACTACCTGACACATGACCTTCAATTAGCTACCGTAGTTTTTGCTCTAAAGTATGGAGACACTACCTATATGGTATTACTTTTGAAATCTTCATTGATCACAAAAGCTTGAAATATATGTTTGATCAGAAGGAACTCAATATGAGACATAGACGGTGGCTAAAGTTGTTGAAGGACTATGATTGCACTATCTACTACCGCCCTAGTAAGGGGAACATTGTAGCATATGCTTTTAACAGAAGAACTTATTCACCTGGGTTGGTAAGTGTTATCCACTTCTGGAGTTTACTATCAGCGTTGAGTGAATGGAAACTATTTGATAGTAGTGTTGATATTATAACTATTCCTCACTGATACAAAACAGAGATCTGGGATAGAATAAAGAAAGGACATGATGATGATCCAGTCCTTAAAGACTCGAAACAACAGCTTGAGAAGAATGAGATAGAGGGACTTCAAATATAAGATGGGTTACTATATAGATACAAGATGTGTTACTATATAACCATCACATAGCTTGTGTACCAAATACACCTGAACCGAGGAAAGACATCTTATATGAAGCGCATAGTTCTAGATTATTTATTCATCCGGGAATTACAAAGATGTATAAGGATCTTCATTCAAACTTTTGGTGGTCGAGAATGAAGAAGGATGTTGCTGAGTTTGTGAATTCATGTTTCACTTACCAACAGGTAAAGGCTTCACATCAAAAGCCACAAGAATTGTTGCAAACTCTTCTTATACCTGAATGGAAATGGGAAAGCATTTCCATGGACTTCGTTATAGGCTTACCTCAGACGACTGGTAGTAAAGATAATATCTGAATTATAATAGATCGTCTGACCAAGGTAGCACTCTTTATTCCAATAAGTTTATCCCACTCCAGACCAGCTTGCTGAGTTATATATTATAAATGTGATCCGGCTCTATGGTATCCCAAAGGAGGTAGTTTCTGATCGAAATTCACGATTCACCTCACACTATTGGGAGAACTTCATGAAAACCTTAGGTACACAGTTATGCTTAAGCACAGCATATCATCCACAATCAAATGGTCAATCAGAACGTACGATTCAGACTTTAGAGGATATGCTACGAGCATGTGCCTTAGAATGGAAAGGAACATGGGTGAAACATTTGCCTCTTGCAGAATTCACCTACAACAATAGTTATCATGCATGTATTGGCATGGCACCATTTGAAGCACTATATGGACGTAGGTGTACTACTCCTTTATAATGGCAAGAGGTCGAGATAAAGAACCTTTATAATTCAGATTGACTCTAGGAGACACGAGAAGCTGTAGAGCTTGCGTGAAAAAGACTATTGACTGCTCAGAATCGCTAGAAAAGCCATAGTGATGCCAGACAAAAAGATCTTGAGTTTGAAGTAGGCGACTTCGTATTCCTTAAAGTATCGCCTATGAGGAAGTTCAGATGTTTGGCTTGCGTGGAAAGTTGGCACCCAAGTTCGTGGGTCCCTTTGAAATTATTCAACGCATTGGAAAAGTTGCATATAGACTTGCACTTCCTCCACATCTTTCAGCAATACATGACTTTTTTTCATGTATCAAATCTGAGAAAGTATATTAAGGATTATGAGCATAAGATAAGTTATGATGATTTACATATTGAGCCAGACTTGACATACCAAGAAATACCTGTATAAATACTAGATAGAGATATCAAGAAATTGAGGAATAAAGAGGTGCCTCTAGTTAAAGTATTGTGGCTGAACCAAGAGTTTGAAGAAGCCATATGGGAATCTGAGGCGGAAATGAGAGAGAAATACCCCTATTTATTTGAGTGATAACATTATGTGTTGTATATCTTCTTTATAAATGAAATGGCGTTCATTCTCTTTAAGGTTGTTATGTTTTCAATCCTCTTTAAGGTTGTTATGCCATCATTTTAAGTCTTGAGGACGAGACTTCCTTTAAAGTAGTTATAATTGTAAAGCCTTGAACTTAGCATCTATCAGATCCTATATCGTAAGATCCGGTTCGTCAAAAGAAAACCAACGGAATTTGTTTCGTGTAATCGAACTTTGTTTCGAATTTTTATAATTTTCAAAAGAAAGAGAAGTAAGAAGACTTAAGATGTCATTAAACCATAATGGCCGTCATTAAGACCAATTAATTGTGATTAAGGACTAATGATGGATCAAGGTTCGCTAATCAACATTAGCAAATACTAATTATAGATCAGCAGAAAAGTTAAGCGTACGTCACGAAAGTTAAATTACGATGGGCAGAAGTTAAATCGTGATTAGCGAAAGTTAATAACGATTAGCGCTAATTAAGCGTCATTAGTGAATCCAGGATATTCTAGAAAGTTCTAACTTAAGTCCTAAGTTTCGGATAAGCTTTGGCCAAAACCATGGGCCGTTAACCATGGTTAAGGGCTAAACCATCGTTTACTAATCATGGTTAGCGGTTTCCTAGAGCCTATAAATATCCCCCCATACATTCATTCTCTACGATTTCCACTACCACCACCACCCCAAGGGCTACGGTTGAGAGGTCGGGAGGAGGAGTGGGAGGCGAGGAAAGAGCGTTGGCGAAGCGCTGTCGGGAGAACTAGGAGGGGAAAGGTACGATCCTCTTCTAGTAGGCTTCGTTTCGATTCATGTTCTTTTTCTAGTTTGATTTTCGATTCATCTTCTTTTCGATTCGTTTTCTGTTGTGGTTCGAACAGAAATCTATGTAACACCCTACTTAGGTGCCGGCGGCTATGCATATCAGTGAATCATGTGATTCACCACGCATTCACTCATCTAAGACGCATGGTGTCCAACGATTCTCCATCGTTTATGATTCTATTCTTTCCATCCCGCTTTAATAATTATTTTGATGGAGAAATCTGTGGAATACCCTACTTAGATGAGGGCGGCTATGCACGTTAGTGAACCCTGTGATTCGTCACACATTCACTCACTTAAGATACGCGGTGTCTAACGATTCTCCATCTCTTGTTGATTAATTATATCCTTTCAGTTTCATTGTTGTTTTCCTCTCGGTGATTTTATAGAAGAAACTCTTTTCGTTTTTCTTTTAAAAATATCCCGATATAAGGAGAAACTCTACTAAAATTTTTCTAGAAATATATCCCGATATAAGGGGGAAATCTACCGAAATTTTCTTAGAAATATGTCCCAGCTTAAGGGGAAACTCTGTCGAAATTTTTCTAGAATGTCACAGTATAAAGGGAAAATCTACCGAAATTTTCCTAGAAATATGTCTCGATATAAGGGGAAACTCTGTCGAAATTTTTCTAAAAATATTACCCTGTATAAAGTGAGGCTCTACTGAAATTTTAAGAGAAAAATTTGTTCTTCATATTCTCCGTGTGTTCTTCGCATTCTTCGTTCGTTATTCGCGTTCTTGGCACGTTCTTAGCATTTTTTTATACGAAAATGAAACTCGATTGTTTTAGAAGCTATAAAGCATTCTTTTTGAAAAAGAATCACGATAAAGCATTGCATACGCGCGAGAGAGCTCGATTAGGTAACGAAATCCTTCCTTTTGCTGTTGGGTTTTCATATGAGATCGTTGAACTTTCTGATTTTATGTTCTTCGCTACGAACAACCCTAAGTTTAGCTATTTTTGAGAAAATATGAAAAGTTGCTTTGTGATTCCCACTAAAATAAGGTTAAGCATCGAATTGATGCAGTGGCTCGGAAAATTAGGGTTTAGGAGTTAAAATAAGCATAAATACGAGTCTATATGCATATGAATAATATATATGTGAGTCTATACTAGGTGTTAATGACTATGCAAATCGAAGACTTAACGAAAGAATTACATCATGGGATTTGATGTGTTTTGAGTTGGATAATGAAAAGGATCGTGTCGTGCATCAGAAATGACTTGGAGTAGAACTATAGGCCGGGCATGCAGCCTGTAGGTTTCTTGAAAGGAACCCATATCGATGTTGCCCTACCTAGGTGGTATACGGTTGCATGTTATGATAAGTATGCATGAAATGAATGATTTGTAAAGCACAGTACCAGGAGCAAATATCTTCGGGTTGAACGACGGAAGATGTAGTCGTGCCATGTAAGTGGTTGGATAGCGGTCGGGTCACGATAACATTTATTTAAAATCGCTTGGTTATATGATTAAATGTTAACATAGGGTTTTAAGCAACCGAGTCCTCGAGGACAGTGTGTTCCTTTGTTTACCAGGTTGAGGGTTTGAGACCCTGATTAGTAAAGGAAAAGGAAATTATCAGGGTAGTATTGGAGGATTGGTTGAGGCGACGTGCATGGCATAAGCTAACCAGATCAACGCAATATCCAATCCCGAAGTCTCCACAACTTCGGAATCCATATACTAGTGAGGTAATTCCCTGAACTATTCCCGACGTGGAATAGAAAGGAATAGGAATTAAACTAATGGAGAATGAATTAATCTTTTTGTGATAACAAGTTTTGAAAAATTACACATTTGTTTGCTTTTCTCTTCTACTTCGTTACTTCGCACTCGCTAATTGTTATCTTATGATTTATTGGAAAACCCAACAGGTGTCGGTGAACCATCGCAAGGACTTTAGTCATTCAGTCAGCCACAGTAGCTTTACTTTGTAAGGTAGTTAGTAATATTTCTGTTGTATTTCCTTCCAGTTAAAGTATATGTAAATGGGTTGTAGTGAGACAATGGATCATGTAAACTTTACTTTGTGAATGGAAAAATATTAAATACTTCTTTCGGGGTATGTTTATTTGCAGTTTGTTTCTAAATGTTAGTTGTGATTGCTGGATAAATTATTTGTTTGAGAGGATCCGACGGCCCGGAATTGGGGTCGTGACACTCTCCCTCATTATGGCTAAGGTTTGGCACTCAGATTAAGCATGGGTTCTTAAACGCATTATCTTCCAATCTCAATCGTCTTTCGTCATGGCCGGAAGATTGTCGACTGCCTGGTCACTGCTTCTGAGATTATTGCTGATTGGAATAGGCGCAGTGTGACGGCACTTCTCTGGAAGGTTGATTTCTTCAAGGCTTCCGACACTTTGGGACTGGTCGTTCCTTTGGACGACTTTTTACATGCGACGTTTCCCGGAGCTTTGGATGTCCTTGGATGAAACAGTGCGTCACGACCGCTTTGCTGGCAGTTCTCGTGAATGGTCGCTCGTAGGGTGGTTTTTCTAGCCCCAAAGGGGCAATCTGTCAGGGCTACCCTCTTGCCCCTCTACTTTTCATTATCGCCACGGACGTTCTTGCTTGCATAGTTTCTCGGGTGGCTGGCTAGCGGGCTCACGTATGGTTACTCGAGAGGGGATATCTCTATCCCTCTCCTGCAGTATGTCGACGACACCATCTTCTTCCATTGAGGGCGGCAGTGATGCAACTGGCGCCTTGGCGGACACCCTTGATCTTTTGGAGAGATGTCGGGGCTTATGCAGAATGCGAGCAAGTCCTCCGTGATCATGTTTGCTCTATCAGATGATGAGGCGTATAGTTGCGGCCAGCAGCCTTAGTTCGATTTGTGGCAAGCTCCCTCATCCGCTAATTAGGGAATCCCTTTGTCTCTTGGTAGAGCAAAGTTGGGCGATTGGTTGCTGGTTGTCGAGAAATATAGAAAAGAAGCTCGCGGGGTGGGAGATCCACGTTTCCTCTCCAAGGTTGAGCGTCTTGTGCTCCTAAAGGCAGTGATTTCGACGATTCTGGTCTACTTTATGTCTACGTGCCTCATGTCGGTTGGTATTCGCACGAGACTTAAGAGGCTCATGTGGAATTTCTGTGGAGCAAGAATGGCCTGATAGCTGGTGGCATGCACCTTGTGGACTGGGAGACCGTTACCCTTCTGAAGGGCGAGGGTGGTCTTGGGGTTCAGACGCCTTGCCACGATGAATGAGGCTCTGTTGCTGAAATGGGTGGGCAGGATCTGGGGAAGTAACTGCGATCCCTGCTCTGATCTTATCCGCCAAAATGTACTCGACGCTGTTGGCTCGCCGGAAAGCTGTGGTCGAGCGCTCTCCTTCTCATTTCTGGAAGGGTATCTTATCGACTCTTCCTCGCTTCCGCAAGCTTTTTAGGCCGGTTTTTGGGAAATGGTCAGACCCTTCGCATTTGGACTGATGACTGGATGGGTGGGGCGAGCTTTCTGCTCGCTTTCCGTGCTTGTTTGCCCTGATGGTTGGTCGTGCGATCCGTGTTGCCTCGTGTTGGATCGACGGGAACTGGATGCCTCCCTTTCATACTAGCTTCTCCAACCAGCATCTTGACGAGTTTGTGCTCCTGCTAGATTCTCTGCGGCTCTTGTGGGCCCTCCGGGGAGTTGGACCACTGGTGTGGGAGGGGGCTCTCTCTAGGCCGGGAAGGCGTATGCGGCGATTTGCAAGCCACCTCCTTCGCAGTCAGCCGAGCTGATTAGAGATTGTCGCTCTTGTGGGGATTGGCTCTCCCATAACGTATTTGCTTGTTCTGTGGTTACTCAGATGCAAGAGATCGATGACGCGTGATCGCTAAGCCAGAACTGCTCGTTGTCAGTGTCTGACAGGTGCCTGCTTTGCGGCAACGAGATTGAATCTGTTGAACATTTTATTCTTTCTGTGTAGCGAGATGAAGATCTTTATGGAGGGTTCGAACTTTAGATTGGTAGGCTCGAGTAGCCTGCTCTCCTTCTGTGAGACGTTATTTCTTACCAAGCAGTGCCCGAGGAGAGAGTTGCTCCAACGGTTGCCAACGTTTGAGCAATCTGGTTGGCTAGGAACGATCTGGTTTTCTCGGGACAAAGATTTTATAGGGAAAATGTCTGTATCCAGGCGAAATATCCCGTAAAGCCTGGCTCTTGTAATTCCAATTCTGCTTCTTGTACATTTTTTATTTAACTTTTTAATACACTTCTGGGCGGGCACCTTTGAGTGCTTCCCCCATGTTGGCCTTCAAAAAAAAAACTATTGGCCTAGAAATTCCTTAACCCTATGCATCCCATGCATGTCAACACATGTAACAAGTATGTCGTCAACATATACCATAATGGCTACCATGCCTCTAGGTGTTCATGTATAGACAATGAATGATCCGTATTTGACCTTTTGAACCCCTGCTTCTCAATTAAGTCTGAGAGCTTCTGAAATCATGCCTAGGACTTTGGTTAAGCCATATATTGCCTTATGAAGTCTACAAACCTGCAGATACTCATCCTCAACAGCAAACCCAGGAGGTTGTTGCATGTAGACTTCTTCTTGTAGGTCTTCGCACAACAAGGCATTTTTAACATCAAGCTGGAAGAGAGGCCATTCGCGTACCACAGCAACAAAAAGAAGATCCTAGAGTAGAATGACGAGCCACTAGGGAGAATGTGTCTAGGTAATACACGCCATATGTTTGAGTAAATCCACGAGCAACCAGTCTGGCTTTGTACCGATCTAGACTCCCATCTGCACAATGCTTAATAGTAAACACCCACTTGCAACTGAGGACAGAAGCTCCCTCAGGAGTTGGCAAACCAAGCTCTAGGTACCACATGATTTGTAAGGCAGCCATCTCCTTCTCTATAGATAACCGCCACCGATTATCTTTCAAAGCCTCCTGATAATTCCGTGGAATGACTACTGCAGACAGTGCAACTGTAAATTTCTTGAATCCATAGCCAAGCAATCAAAGGAAACCATAGATGCTAAGGATATGATGCACAACTTCGTTTTTACTTCCGAATTGCAATAGGTAAGTCCAGATCATCACCTCCACACCCATCCCCTATAAAAGACCCTACTAAAGCAGAGCATCAGACCCATCGTTAGAAACTATGTATTCAGAACATCTCATGCGTGCTAGATGATGAGCGATGACTATGAGTAGAAGCAGGTCGGTGGGTATAGTAATGCGGTAACAGTGGGACAGGGACATTGGGGGCTGAGAGAATAGGAGGAGGTGAAGGTGGTGGTAATTGTGGCAATGGTGGAGAAGGAGGTGGTGACGGTGGTGATGATGGTGGACGGTGGTGATGATGGTAGTGGTGGCATATAGATTTCATCATTGTGGTCTGAAGAAGTCAACCTATCACATGTAAGAGAAAAGTACATCACTGACTCGAAAAACATAACATCAGCCCTAACATAATACTTCCTGTGCATTAGATTATAGCATCTAACCCGACAAAAACACACTTGACTGCTCTAGGAGAAAGTTTGTCAAGACCTGGAGACAATTGGTGACTGAGCCAAACATGCGAGGAGTAAGCGAGAACAATTCTTTCTCAGGAAATGCAAGAGAGAAAGGAATTTTCTCACCCAAGACTGACAAGGGCATGCGATTAATAAGATAGCATGTCGTAAGAACAGCATCACCCCAAAAAGAGTGTACAATGACTCTGAATGAAAAGTTATGGTAATATCAAGTAAATGATGATGCTTCCTCTCTACAACACTACTTTGCTGGGAAGTATAGGCACATGATGTGTGATGAATAATACCATGAGTTGAAAAATAATTGGAAAGAGTATGAGTATAAAACTCCAAAGCATTATCAGTTCACAAAGAAAACACATTCTGCACTTCATTAATAAAGTTTTTGATAACATTTTCAGCTTTAAATTTATTCTTTAATAAAAAAACCCAGGACAGATAAGAGAAATCATCAACAGCAACAAGATAAAGCATGTGTCCATGATGATCACGAACACGACTAGTACCCCAAATATCTATATGAAATAACTCAAAAATGGAGCTACTGCTCCAACTCTGACGACTAGGGAAGGCAGGCCAATGATGCTTTCCCAACTGACATGCCTTGCACTGAAAGGATGAGTGAGGAGAAATCTGAGGCAGAACACGACACAATTTCTGGAGTGGGAGACGACCAAAGCGCATGTGTCACGTAAAGGGTAAAGAGGGTATAGTAGAGTGGGAGGAAATGCCAGCATAAGGGGTTCGAACCAACCGATAGAGACCGTCATGCTCACGGCAACTGTCAATCACCTTGCCCGTAAGGATATCATGAAATACAAGAGAAGATGGGTCAAAAATAGCTCGACAATGTAGATCCTTTGTAATCTGACTATAGATAACAAATTCATAGAAAACTCAGGTGCATGCAACACATTCTGCAAACTTATAGATGGTGTGAAGCTAATCTCCCTTAGTCCAGTGATGGGAGAATGAGTCTCATCTGCTATAACCACAGTCCGTCCTAAAGGGACCTATCTGTATGTTGTAAGTTGACCTTTGTCTCCACACAAGTGATGTGTAGCACCGGAGTCCATAATCCATTTAATAGCGTCAAATCCACTACATCTAGTAAGTGCATAAGTACTACATGAGGTACTAGAAGATGCTGAAGCAGCCACATCTACAGAGACTATTGATCATCCATAATTTCAATTAAAAGAAAATGACCATGAAGACACAAAAAAAAAGAAATAAAAAATTGTCCCCCCTCTCAATCGTCTGAGCAGCGCATAATCGAGGACATATTATTTTCCACATGACCTCATGACTCGAGAGATCGCATCATCTCAAAAGCCATACCACCCATATCATACCAAGTGGCCTAAATTGTCCAACAAAAATAGCATCAATCACATATCTTCTACCATCCCTGAAAGATCATCAAAGGCCACCGTTGAATAGTAGTCGAGCCAAGATATGCAGAGACAGTCCCGAACCTCCACCAAAGGACAATAGATGAAAATAGGCTCATTATCTGCCTTGTAAGACCACAAAAGCGAACAAAGTGGTGTCAGTCATAGGTGTACACCTTTATGTAAGTCTTGGGAACCAAACATGTTCTCTCCACACCAGCACTTTTCCTCGCAAATCAAAGATCTTTACTAGCTGCTAAAAGAAACCTAACATCTCATTCTCAACAATCAAATACACCACCATCGGTCTAAAGTTACCAATGACGACCAAGAAGTTGGTAAAAATTTCACAAGCATCGAAGACACGACTCATATGGAGGAAGTGACCACACACCCATGTGATTGCAACACGCTAGCAAACAACCACTGAAGCTTGGAAGTCCTTTTTTGATTGCTTGATACTAGCCATCCACCAAATCCCGTAAATCCATCGTAAGATCCATCAACATGGCGAAAGAAATCCATTGAAGACCTTTCAACCTAGGAAAAATATTTCAAAATCCACTGAGCCATAATCATTTATCAATGCAAAGATGAAACTATGAATCATCGCCAAGTTTGAACTATAAGAAATAAGCCATCATAGACAAAACCTTATCCACCTCATCCATGAATAATGATTGTCTAGGGAGTAGCCCTGCATGATCCTCCAACTAAAACATCCCACCATGACACATGAAAAAGACTCCAAAAAGTCGTATCATTCCCATAATTCACATCACCCATTTTTCAAGGGCATCCACACATTGAGATCCTTCGGTGCCAAGTGCCCCCAATCACCAATCGGTAGACCTCTTCCTACTTCAACAAGGACATACCT